>WAAG01034958.1:0-16918 GCA_013390105.1 Tichodroma muraria | reverse complement strand
ACTTGGGGGTGGAACATTCTGGAAACATAACCATATAGGGAGAACAAGTAACCAATAGGGGAACAGAACTTGGACTATTAACATAATAGCCTCAAAGGCTTGCAGGATGAGCTCTTGGGTTCGCCCAGAGTTAAACAAATGATTCCCAGGGCTTAAAACTAATACCTGGTGCTTTTGGGGTAAAATCTGGCTGACTTCAAGTTGCAGCCAGGCTAACTCCCACGCCTATGCCTTTAAATTCACGTGATTTCTCTAGGGAGTGTGACTGGATGTTTTTATGGTAGATAGGAGAGAAGGCTGCCTCATATTTTGCAATCTGACATTACGGTGACTACCCATAAACCAACAATGCACTTTTGGCCACCAAAATAGTAACATTCCTTTCTCTGTGAATCAACCAGTCAGTAATGTGTGGCAGCAGCAGCATATTATTACAGAATGGACTCTGGTAGGTCAATTTTAATTTTCTGCTCCTTCATTTTGCTTTTGCCAGGGGACACTTGGAGCAGTTTGAGTATGAGGAAAAGCTCCTTTACCTTTCCTTGGATGGAAATGTCCAGCATGGATGCAGTTTCACAGCTTCACTGTTAGTGAGAACAGTTTTACCTGGTCAAAATGTGAGGGGAAAAAATACAAATCTTTTAACTGAGCACAGAGAACTGAAAGTAGCACCTGGCAGTTGTAGGCTCAGACAGAGCAGACATGTGAAGCCCAAGAGCTGGTGGCTGAGCTGGACAGACAGCTCATGTGCAGCAGGAGTGCCTGCCTACTCTTTCACCCTGTTTTAGCAGAAGTGAAACAAGAATTTATATCCTCCCTGTAAGACGTTAGGAGATCCTAATCTCTAACAGCTGGTTATTCAGTTCTGCTCTGAAATAAGAAAATATGTCTTCCTGTTTATTTGCCATTCTAACAATTTCAAATTGAGCTAATGAGTAAAGTTTTAAGTCTTTAACCTTCGATGTTTAAAAAAATTCTGATTAAAAGATAATAAACTAATTTAGGGGTGATTAATCATTTTCTCAGAAAAAGTATTTTTACATTAGCTGCTGAAATCTCTCAGAATGATTATTCTTCAGGTAAACTTTGCATTTCTGGCCCCTTTCCATAGACACACTAGAGCCTTATGCCTTACGTGAGTATTTATTTACCCAATGCTGTACATGGATTTAAGTGCCTCATTCCTAGCTGCTTGATACTGATTTGAGATGGAATTTGTGGAGTTTGGTGTGTGTTCCACCAAATAATGGCTGAATTAATTTCCAAGTGTGGCTTTAGCAAAGTTGCTGAGCTTTGGGTTGAACCAGCCTTCACAAGTTTCATTTTCCTGATTTTCCTTGGAGTTAGTAACCCCTAGCAGGAGGTGAGAACAAACATTTGGAGAACAGTTGATTACATTTTAAATAATCTTACAATGAATGTAAGTCAGAGCCTCTAGCAATTCTGTAAATCCCTCCAACTGTTACTGCTGAGCGTTTCACTGTGAATTGTAGCCCCTTTTAAAGAGACATCCTTTCATCTTGTCCTTGCAGTCAAAATCAAACCTGGGAGGGTTGTTCTTGTGGACCTGTGAGTCTGTCACATTTGCCAGCATCAGTGTCTCTTAATATCATAACCCCTGGATTTTAAAAAGAACTTCCCCTGAAGTACATTTAAAACTGAGAAATCAGTGGTGATTTGTGGGAAAAAAACCTACAGGTGCAGGGAATTTCAAGTTGTTCAGAGAGTGATAGAAGGACAGATGGATTAGGCCACACTGTGATACCTGGAGGGAACATTATAGTCCACAATTTTGAATGCTCCACAGAGAGGATAAGTTTTTAGTTAAGTGGCATCAGCCTGTTTGCCTCAGCACTGCAAAAGCTTAGATGATCATTCTAAGAGTTCCCTGGCATGGAATGGGAGGGAGAGCTTACACTAAAGCTTTTTTTAAATCAGCAAAAGGGGGAAGTTGATCCCTGAATTACACAACAGCCATGCTAGCTAAAAAAGGATCGGAAAAAGCTGTTTTCAATATCAAGAGCTTTCTCTCCAGATAACCAAAAATGTTCTCTCATTCACAGAAAAGGAAATGAAATTTTTTTATTGCCCTGCTAAGCTGAGACAAACACATGATTGTGTGCTCCAGGACTGAAACAAGGGCTCAAGGTCCTTGTTTATTTCCTTCTCTGTTACAAGCAGCCCTTTCTTTTCCCAGCCCTAGGCCAGATTAATGTCTGGTACATTTAGCAGAGTAACAAACAAAGGGATGGTGTGTCTGCCTTGCTTCTGGTGTAGCTCTACCTCCAGGAAAGAAATATTTTATGCAACATTTCAATGATGAAGATGAAAATCATTAGAACTGCTTGGTCTTTACATGCTGTTCTGCACTCACTTCTCCTTGGTTACCGTACAAATTAAATGAAAGAAGCTCAATAAATAAGTGCTCCAGAGATCTGTGGTTTGAAATCCCAAAGATGATTAAAGCTTATTTCCTCACTGAGTCTGGACTCAGTTACAACAGTAGATTTTAGTTCCTGTCAGGCATTGCTTCCTGGGAAGCAAAGGTAGAAATACCCTTGGCTTCACAGGGAATAAGGCAGCTCCTTGTTGTTCATTGAGGTCTTGCTTCCAACCAGGAAGCAAAATCACTTGATGCAAACACTGTGCATGTTGCTGTGCGTTACTTTTGTGGTAAAAGCCATCTGTGCATTACTCTACCATGGAGGATGTCAAAAACTAAAAAAGGAAGTCTTGGAAAATGGTCTTGTGGTGACATCTGAGAGTTCACGTGGCTGTTGCAAAGTGAGGAGGAAAGGCAATAGGAGATCAAGAGGGAGGGAGATATGGGGAAATGCTGTGCAGTGTAGGTACTTGTGTCATGGTTTGACACTAGCCAAACACCAGGCACCTGTGAAAGCCGCTCACTCACCCTGCCCTGCCACAGCTGGGCAGAGAAAAAATTTTAATGAAGGTTTCATGAGTTGAGATAAGGACTGGAAGAAAACACTCCAAGGGCAAAACAGGCTCAACTTAGAGGTATGAAGTCTATTTATTACTAATAAAATCAGAGGAGGATAATGAGAAATAAAATAAGCCCTCAAAACCACCTTTTCTTCCCCCCAACCCCTCCCTGCTTCCCACTGGCAGTGTGTGCCCACTGGCAGTCCTGCCCACTGGCAGGAGTGCAGGGAGACAGGACATGGGGGTTTTGGTCAGTTCATTCCTCAAGTTCTTCTTCCATTGCTCAGGGAGAGGAGTCCTTCCCCTGTGAGACAGTGGGGTTCCTTCCCATGGGAGACAGTTCTCCCTGAACTTCTCCAGTGTGGCTCCACTCTCACGAGCAGCAGTCCTCCCAAAACTGCTGCAACATGAGTCCTTTCCATGGGCAACCAGTCCTCCCAAAACTGCTGCAGCGTGGGTCACTCTTCCACGGGGTGCAGTCCTCCAAGGACAGGCTGCTCCAGCCTGGGAGCAGGGCCCCTCTGGGTCTCCCACTGGGTCTCCCACTGGATCACAGCCTTCTCCAGGCATCTGCCTGCTCTGGCATGGGCACCTTCCCCAGGGGCTGTGGGTGGATCTCTGCATCCCCGTGGATCCCCCGGGGCTGTGGGTGGATCTCTGCATCCCCGTGGATCCCCCGGGGCTGTGGGTGGATCTCTGCATCCCCGTGGATCCCCAGGGACTGTGGGTGGATCTCTGCATCCCTGTGGATCCCCAGGGGCTGCGGGTGGATCTCTGCATCCCCGTGGATCCCCCGGGGCTGTGGGTGGATCTCTGCATCCCCTGTGGATCCCCATGGCTGCAGGGACTCAGCTGCTTCACCATGGTCTCACCACGGCCGCAGAGGAATCTCGGCTCTGGCACCTGGAGCACCTCCTGCCCCTTCTCCACTGACCTTGGTGTCCTCGTGTTGTTTCCCTCACATGTTGTCACCTCCTCCTCTTCTCTGGCTAGAAGAAACTGTGCCCCCTTTGTTTTGATTTTCTTCTTAAATCTGTTATCACAGAGGTGTTACCAACCTCTCTAACTGGCCCAGACTTGGTCAGCAGCGTGTCCATCTTCGTCCCTGTCATCAGGGATTGGCTCTGCTGGACGTGTGGGAAGCTCCCAGCAGCTTCTCACAGGAGTCACCTCTGTGACCCCCCTGCTACCGAAAATTGGGCAGTGCAGAACCAACATAACTTTCTACAAAATAATTTATCAGGAAACATTATGAGATTTTACTTCATGCTATAAGTCAATTGACAAGGGTCCTTTGGAGAGGTTTGTGGGGAAGGAAGCATGTTACTGAGCTGTCTCCATTTAATTACTACTTTGCTAGTGTTCCCATAAGCAAAATAAATGCTCTTGCCATCATGGTTGCAACTTCCATTTACCACTGAATGAAATGTGAGAAATTAAATCAGAGTATTCATTTATGTGTTTATAAATCCAAGTGTTGCAGAATTAGGCATCTGAGGTAATGGTAAGGTTTGCTTTTTCTTCCCCAGAGCTTTCATCTGCAATGGATGTTCCGGAATTTTAAACCACCACAAATCTAACCATCTGTTTGAACATGGATTCAGGTGTGAGTTTCAGCACTCTGCAGATTAATATAAAAGATTTGAAATGGGAAATGGTAGCAGCCTGTCTGGATTCACTGCTGTTCACTCATCAAAACCTGAAACTTTTAGCAAACCAGAAAAATCAGTATGTCCTCATCAACCTAGCTACAAAGATGTTGTCCTCATCCGCAGGACTGACCAGATGGGAGATCCTCTCTCCCNGTAAGGGCTGAGGATAGTCCCTTTCTCTCTCTCTCTCTCTCTCTCTCTCTCTCAAGTTTGGTTTGCTTGGTTTCCTTCCACTGTGAGGGAGGCAGGTCAGGCAGATACTCTGCTCTTGCAGCTGTAGCTGCTCTCACCAATGTGGCAAAGGGACCTTCAGGGCCCTCCAAAGGACATTTTTACTCCTTGCTAAACTCAGCTCTTCGTAGGAGCCACATGATTCTGTGGAGAATAGCATGGATGTTGGATGACAAAGCGTGTTTAAATGGCAGTGAATCCCACTCACTGCCTATAAGAAACAGTCTGATTTTTTTCCCCTTGTTTCTGCCCTTTAAATCATTTAACAACAATGCAATGAGCCTGTGAGCTCTACTGCTCCTTTTGTTTGCTATTCCAGTTGCCTTGTCCTTGTCTTTGGTGATGACCTGTCAGTCACTCATTACCTCTTCCTCGTGCATCTTTTCCATTTCCGTATGCAGTGTTTAAACACAGTGCCCTTCCTCAAGAGGCTTCATTCCTTGCGTGCATTTCCTTTGGCATCTCTTCTTTGTGGCTATATGGGCCCCTCCTTTGGGGAGCTGAGCACGTCCCATAACAAGCCATACATTTCCTTCCTCCTCATCTGTTCATCTGTTTGTTTTTTTTCTGGCAATCCATGCAGCAATTTCCAAGAGATTAATGGGAGTAGAGAATGTGTAAAAGCACAGGCTGGGCCAGGTTCCCATCTGTAATCATTAAACTGCATTATCACAGCACATACACAAATACAGCAGATCCACAGCTGGGCTAAAACTGTCCTGCTACACACCTGACCTATTGGAGAAGCTCTGGTATGAAAAGTTCTTTGCAAAGTCTCCTAAAAATGTGTGGTTTCACTTGTGTCTGTAGTTGCAGTGTTTTAGAGGGTTTAGAGTGTAGCCACTCCCTTGGCTTTTGTTTTTGCTGGGTCATAAAAGAGCATAACAATACCTGAGCTGACTCATATTCTGTGAGGCTTTAGTTATAGTGTGTGAGGTATGTTTCTTTGATATTATTTGGTGTCTCAACTGTGTTTATCAATTTGTTTTGTTTTTCTTCCTGAACCATAACCCTTTCCTTGCAGAGCCTGTATTGGGGCCATACCATACCAACCATTTCAAACACCTTTATTGAGCATGGTAATAGTGATAAAACTAGAAAACAAAGAATGTCATAATTCACCATGAACAATTTTATAGAAATAGAGGCACCAGCACATCTTTTTCTTAATGAAGCTCTCAGCTGAGTGGCTCTGGGATCCTGGAAATAGGAGGCAGGTGGATGATGGAGCTGACTGTGCCATGTTGGGTCAGCAGGTGGCTGTTAGGGACAGTGGTGATCTCTGAGGTCTAAATTAATGTTCATTAAGAAGAGAGAAGAGATTTTGCTAACAGATGTTAGCAAAACATGAAAACCCTGTTCCTTTGGGCAGGAATCATAGCCTAGAAAAGGCAATGGAGAGATTCTTGAAATGTGTTTATATTTCTATACAAACCTGTGTCATTTTAGGTCACCTTTGTCTTTCTCACCATCTCATAAACTGAACTCAATCTGTGACTCCCTTGTGGTTTGCACATTGCTAGCTTTAAACTTTTCTTTGCACATAATTGTCTTTAAACTTTTTATTGGGAATTTTCTCCCTCTGTTTTTAGGTTACACCTCTCAAAGCATCCTTCCATGGCTCTGACATCAGCCTGTTCCTGGGTGATCTATGTAGCCTTTGCATTGATTTTTTTCTCTGCCTTTTGTTTGTCTTATTATCTTGCAAACCCAGCTTTGCAATGAAGGCATGATGAACAGTGTGAGTAATTATCATGTGCTGGCTGATGTAAGTCCATGCAGCCACCTAATTTCATAACTTTCTCAAAGTACTCCAAGGTAAAGATGATTTTGCACAGTGCAGTTTTGTTTTTTTTTTTCCCCAGAGTGAGGGAAGTTAAGCTGCTCAATAAATGTGTTAACTATGAAATGGCAAAAGGCTGGGCCATCTGCTAGGCAAGACATTGCCTTGGGGAGTTAAAAAATGGTCAGACACTCTTATACCTGCTCTTTGGCCACCTGCACTTATGCTGTACAAGCAGACTTTCAGGCTGCGCTGATGGAGCTTTGTTTTTATCCATAATTGCAGCTGCAGTGTTTTCCCTGAACTGTGAGGAAATTGATTTCATCATTCCAGTTTCTTACTGCATGATAGACTTCTCTACACATGTTCTTTCATTATTTATTTACAGGCCTCAGCACTTAAAGGCCAAGGAAATTTTTTGAGTGGTCATCCTTCAGGGATTGTGGCTCATTTCTTGCACAGGGTTTAGCTGAGGCTGGTGGACTGTTGTTGACTCCAAAAGGCTTGAAAAAAGCCCCTCTTCCTTTCCTTTACTTCTTCCCCTGAGACTGCATGTTTCAAAATGCTGCTGCTGGGGTAATTGTGCCCTAATTGAGGATAGTTCTGGAGTGACTCCCCTGGAGTCAGACGTGATATCAGCAGCGCTGCCCAGGCAGCAAGTTCCATCCATTGTTCCTGTGCCACACACACTTCCCTAGTCCCAAATTGGGTGTGTAACCACATCCAGTAATCGCCATCTTTCAACAGACGGTGCAACCTCAGCACTTTGAGCACAGCACAGGAATTTGGCTGTGGTCAGTGTTTGCACTTGCAGAAACAAAGCAGACTTCTTTGTTATCAATGATTTTGTTGTCTAAGCAGCACATTCAGTGTAAGATCTTGGCATTAGAGAAAGGATTATTCCTTGCTTGCAAGCAGATTACTTGTCATAACCTGTTCAGGGTGCACTGCTGGTGCCTAACAGACCCATCTGTCATCCCTTGAATTTACAAGGATAAATGCAATCCCTCAGGCTAAGGTGATATATATCATCTCAAAAGTGCATCTGGGATCTATATCAGGGTGATACTGAATTAATCTTTGTTAGATTTAGATAACTTCATCCTGGTGAGTTTCTTGCTATGATAATGATGCAGCTGCATTGTAAGTCCTCTTTCATCAAATAACATCTTCCCTTCCAGAAAATTCTTATTCTATTTGATTTGTGCTGTGTGTTCCTGTATGCTGAAGTCAACAGGAGCTTCTTTTGGGGCTCTGTTAAAGTGGGATCAGAACCTTTTGTTTGAAAGACATCTCTTTGATGGCATCTCTTTCTAGACTACATTGGCATTTTCCATGTTTTGCTATCTCTGAGTTGTTCATTTCTACTTGCATTTTAATGACTGCTTCTGGCTGTTTTCCCTTACTCTCATTAGAGCTTTTTTGGATCTCCAATTGAGCTGATGAGACCTGGAGTTTTTGCAGTGTTTTTTCCCTCGGTCTCATTGACATACAACATACAACATACTTGGGAGGATATATCTGGCTGTGTGTGCCCTGTCTCAGAGTCAGCATGGGTGGGCTTCCATCTGGGTTCTGCAGTTCAAAAGTTATCAGGACTGTTTGCTCATTAGCATTCACTGTTTATACACTGATCATCACAGATGTGCATGTTATTTGCCCCAGCCGTAGTATTAATACAACAAAATCCACTTTTAAAGGTGTTTTGAGTTTTGGGGTACATTTTTCAGAAGAATAATTTATTCATTGAAAAATAAAATTTACAATTTTTGTATTTTCAAAAGCAGTTTGCAAGTTCTTCTCAGGATAGTGGTTTTTTCAATTAAAAAATTAGTGGACTTTTACTTTTTCTAAATGGTCTGCAATGGTGATAACTGAAAGTCCAGAAGCAAATATAAAATAGGTTCAAGTATAAACACAAAAAAAGTGTGTCAGTCAGATCCCAGGTCAGCAAGTGATTTTTTTTATTGCAGAACATGATAAGAGCCCTCTCTAGGATGTAGTTGTTGGTGCAAAGTTGAATGACTGAAATCAGTTTTGGCTGTATTATTTGGGTGTTACAGTAAATGGCACAGACCACTTTCCTGTTAAGTTCAGCCACTCTCTTTCTGAGGAGGTTTGTTTTAATCAGTTTTTCATGGCAGTTTTCTGCCATCAGGTCTGGAATATACTGCAGGCAAGAACTTCTACAGAATTAGTTAATTAAATAATAAATATACCACCTTAGTACTTAATTTCTAGTCCCTGTCTCCTTTCTTTTTTTTTGGTGTGGGGGAGGGGTTTGCCTCTGGCAATAATGCTTTTTCAGTTCCAGATTTGAAAGAGTAAATGGTGAAAGGACAGTGGTTTTCAAGATACAAGGAGCAATTTGGTAGGTTAAAGATGATCCACTGGAATTCTTCATCTTGGTTTCATCCTTTTTTCATGATAGCTGGTTTATTGGAAGAGGAAACTATCAAAAGCTGTCATTGTGCTGAAAGAGAACTAAATGGTACTGCTGAAAGATAAAGCAGGATGGGGCAAACCAAGCTGTCAGGATGTACAGTGCAATTCAACAGGGCAGAGAATAATGTGGCTCTCATGGCAGAAAAATTGCCCCAGAATGAATAAAAAGTAGGGCCTGAATCTCTGCATCTTGGTTTAGTAGCAATTAAAAAATTATAACCATTTCAAGGAACTTTGAGAATAGATGAAGATGGAAAAATAAGTTGAAGAGATTTTATTTACTTCTTGTAAATAAAATCCAATTGTAGACAATTCCTGACGTGAGTCACACTGAGAATTTTCCTAGGTGAATAACCCTTAGCAAAATTCTCTCTTCAGCTTTCGTTGACTTTTTAGCTAATGTGTACTTCACCAATGACAGTCACTAATCTTTCATCAAGCATGAAAACAGCAGTGCAGATGGTTAAAAATTTTATGGCACTGAAATATGAGGATTTGTGCAAGGAAAATGAGGAAGTAACTTTTTCCATTATGGTTGTAATATTCTTACAGACTGGATTTCTTGTTAAGTTGCAGCTTAGCTGTGAATGCTCAGAGATAATGTTAAAGAAATGTAAAGAGGGAGCTTTTAATTTCAAATTGGTTTTTAAGTTATTTGGGAGCTTTATTTAAAATATTGCCATATATTTAGAAATGTTGAGCTGGTAACATAACTTTTTAAAATGTGGGTTTGAATACTGTGATCCTAGAATTTTATTCTTTATCATCATTGGCTTTCAAACATGGCAGTGATGTTTTTTAGCGAGGTTTTTATGTGGAGGGAATGGGCTGCTAATTATATCCAAAAATATTACATGCTCTTAAGTGTCAGAATATTGCAGAAGAAAGTGGGGGGCTTTTTTCCTAATTTGGGACAGTAAATCAGAATGTGTCTACTTGAATCTTGCAGGAGCTTTCCCAAAGGAAATACAATCCAAGAAGCCAACAAGCAGGATATTTTAAGTGGGAACTTGTACACATATGGAAGTTGAAAACATGTGAAAGCCTATAGCACTCTAGTCAGAATAAATGTAAAAATAAAGTAAAAAACTGTGGACAGTGCACAGATTGTGCTCTAAAAGGTATTATACAATACTCCATCCCGTCCTGTGAGCATGAGGAATACATTACTGTGATCCTACAAAAGCAGGCACTGAGTCACTGTCCTTCCTTGGGTTCTTCTTCCCTGAGCTGAGCTAGGTACAGCCCTCCTCTGCCCTGTCCCCAGCCTGGGGTGGCCTCACCCTGTCTTTTTTCCTGCAGACAGTATCTGGAGCAATTGGGAATCCAGATTTTCTGCTGGCTTCAAGGTCCTTTTGAATGGAAAGGGGACAATCAGTTTCTCAGCAGTATCACAGCACTGTGTCCCTAGCTGTTATATGGGAAGGCTGTACAAAACCTTTGTCCTAATGTTGCAGTTTCAGTTCAAAACCAGGCAGAAACACTAATACATGTAGTGGTTTTGGTTTGCTAATTTGAAATTTTCTAATCAAGAGCAAAGCAGGCTTAAACTTGAAAATAATAAAAACTTTATTAATTAATGTTAAAAGGAAAAAAAAAGAACAAGAATTAGAATGAAATCTTCAAAAACACTTCTCCCCCCACTAACAGTTTACTTTTCCACTGACAACATGGAAAGACAAAACTTGGAATTTTCAGTCAATATTACCCTTATTAATATAAGGGTATATTAATATTATATAATATTAATATACCCTTATATTAGAATAATCATTTCTCAATTCACTAAGGGAGAGGAGTCTCTCTTTAATACTATTGAGGTTTATTACAAGATACCAGTTTTCTTGCTCTCACATTTCACGAATGGCCTGCCCAGAGAAAAAAATATATGCCATTGTGAAGCCCCACTTATGGAACAGCCTTCCACAGCCACTCATGGGCCATATCAGCTTATTAGAGTACAGTTTAAGGATGCTTTTTCTAGTATAAAACGAGACTTTTTTTCATTTATTTTATCTTTATCTCAAGGAACAGAGGTCATCTCTCGCTGGCCAGAGGGCATCATCTCTCTTTCTTGGTCTTCCTCTGCTCAAATTTTTCTATTAGCTCACCATTACATCAACTCACAGCTATGACTAGAGCTTTGCATCCCCCCAAAAGCATTTTATATGTTACAGGGGTATTTAGTTTATTCTCTATGCCCTTACAAGAGAAGTCCTGCCTAAAACTAGATGACTCCTTCAATCTTCCTTCCAACTAAGGATTCTTCTCTCACTCTCCTGACACTACGTCTCTTCACATCTCATTCAGTTTCTTCTTTCTCTCACTCGGGTAAGATTTATGTTTTGGAAGTTTCATCTGGTCAAGAAAGAGTTAGAATTTCTCCCAAGATCTCTGCAAGGCTGTAGAGCAATTCATGGCGTTGTATTTCAAAGCCGTGCAAGGGTGCAGGATCTCAGGGGGCCCGAGCCCAAGTTTAATTCTGGCTGAACTGAGAGGGTGCGGCCAGGATCTTTCCCAGCCCGGTCAGGGCTCAGCAGTGACAAGGCGAGGGCCGATTGCTTTTCCCCCTCCCTGCGCGGCATCCACACCGGCCTGGCCCAGCCCTGCCAGGCTGTGTGGGTCGGGCCGCCCTGCTCGGCAGATCTCAGCACCCGCTGACCTTCCTTCCCCCCTACCCAGCCATTGCTACTGGGAGGGGACTGGGAAAGGGAACTCTCGGCCCGGCCTGGCCACACGAAGGGACCAAGCCGAGTTGTTACCTCTTCCACACCGAAAAACCAAAAAGGCTGATTTCCGGGATCTCACTTCAAAATGTATATTCACAAAGGCATACCTGTCCTTTTTATTGGTTTAATCATGTGCCCATATTAACAAATTGGCCAATCAAGGCCAAACCAGGACACCTGAAAATGGGAACTTTCACAAGTTCTTGCTGTTCTCTCAGGAATAATTTTTAGAACAAGGTTTAGAGTGAAGACGGTGTGGCTGCACTCAGTTGTTTGTACATCTGACTCTAAAAGAAAAAATGCTCTGTGTATCTGGGCTGAGCAAGAAGTTTTTCTCTGTGTCAAGAGTGTGAATTGTGAATCTACTCAGAGATTTTGTGGTATACCCACAGATAGCTGCATAAGATCATCTGTGAGCTTTTTATATAGCATGTATCATCATAGTTTAGAGGCAAGAGGACTCTGGTGATATCCCTGATTTCTTCTGCTCATTTTATTTTTATTTTTTTCAGCATCTGACAGTCTAGCATTTGATTTTTTTATCCCAGATTTTGTGGTAGTTACAGGATGTTATGAAGCATTTCAGGGCTACTGGAAGCTCATAAAGAGCCTTCTGAAGTCAGCGTCTCTTACAGTGCTGACACTGCAGGATTTCCAGGGAGCTTTTTGCATCTTCTCTGTTCCTTCTTGGGTTTCCATATGGCATCTTAGCTCTGCAAAAACATCTGTTCCTGACCCACCCCTAGCAGAAACGCTAAACCCAGGTGATCCTTTGTTCTTTGTCTTTTGGGGAAATCTGTATGTGTTGCTACATGCAAACGAGCTGTTCCTGTACAATTGGAGTTAGATTGTGCTGAAAAACATCCAACTGCTGGGCTTACCCACGGGATCTGTGGAGGCTGGTTTATGCAGCTGAACTAGGTCATCTTCTGCCCCGTGCGTACCTGGTGCTCCAGCACTTGGGAATGCAGAGATGGCATTGTGAAAAACAAGCCAGGAATGAGATGGTGTGTATTGACTGAAGTGCCTTTGCAGACTGGTTTTGGGAAAGAAAATTCCTTAGGCACACTAGCATGCTCTCGTTCAAATTGTTTTGCTTTCCACTGCATGCTCCTAGGCCCATTAAGCTGGAAAAGGAACTGGGAATGGCTTCTGGAACGCAACACGCAGGACTGTTTTTTTGCCAGAGCATTGGTGCTCTGTTTTTTTCCTCACTTCATGCTCCAGCATAGTTGCTGGCATCCCTCATTTTTCCTGGTGCATTAAACCTGGTTCAGGAATGCAAATGATTTTGCTGAATGAATCATCTCCATAGCCTTGTGCATTCAGATGATGTCATTCTCTTTACTTGTATGTTCATAGTGTGCTTCTTGAATAATGCAGTGTGCTAGTGGTCCCTGAAACTTTAAGTGTCTGGCATATGATGTCATTAAGACTGAGCTATATCCTAATTTGATGAAAGCTGGTGTAAATCCACTGATACTGGAGGAATTGTGTCAATTTGAAGACTCCGGACAGGATCTTTATGATTGTATTTTTACTCCATGTCAAAATATATTCAAAGTAAAGGATTTGTCATATTTGACAGCACTCCTTAGGTTGGTCATTTTTAACATAAAAATGCAGATGTGGAGGAAAGTAAAAAAAAAAAGGTCTGATTTTTAGAACAAGTAAGACCAGTCTAAAAAGGACTTGGTATTCCAAGCAAAGTGCTGGATTTACTGGAGCATGTAAGGTTACTAACTAGCTGGTGAAGCAGAGCTGTGCTGTGCACTGTGGCTTGCTGGAGTAGCAGATTAAGGAAGTGAAATTTGGGCCCTGAGACAAATTCAGATAAAGATATGTCACTTGTTAAAAACTGTATCTGTTTTCCAAATCATTATCTGGGTAAAGCCTGTGGATGAAAAGAGCTCAGCAAGAGCTTCCCAGTGTTGCACATCACCAGACAAATTATTCTGGCCCGAGTCAGTGAAAACATGGAGCTGGATTTCACCACTTGTGCTGTTTGAGTTGCTGCTTTAGGAATATATGTGCTGAGCTGCTGGGGATATAAAGGTCTGTCAGGGATCATCCCTAAATGATCGTTCCAGTATCTGAAAGTCTTCTGTGAGGGTGACTGATTCCTCAAGGAGGAGTTTATGGCTGTGACTGTTACAGTGATTCATGGCCAACCTCAGGTTCTCTGGAGCTGCAGACAGACAGCTGCTGACTTTTATGGCTACTTTCAAACCTACAATTTGGACTTGTCTGAAAACTACTTTGGCCTTCTCTAACGGGTGCCCTTAAGGTATTCTCTTTTCCTGTGTCTGAGTTGTGCTGTAGACTCAGATCCAGACAATCTCCTCCCTCGAAAATACTCCTTAGCCTCCTGTGCTTTTAGGTCCACATTACCTTTTTTTAGCTAATATGATAATGCTGCTTCAGGGAGCCAAGGCACTAATGGTAGGTTTTGTTCCTGTTTGATTAGTCAGTAATACTTTAAAATAGTGGCTTAATCTGTATCTTTGGTGTTTATTGTAATCACATAAAGCATGTGGAATTTATTTAGTGTGATTGTCAGAAGTCCTTTGATAGAATTTCTACTGTAATTCAGGATTAAATGCCCTGAGCATCAAAGAAAAGGAGCTTATTTTTGTGCTGCCTGAATCTGAAAGAATTGCCAATGCTGTCTTCTGGAGTTAAGCTCTGTCCAGTTCTGACAATTAATTGGGATTGACCTTTCCCTGATGTAGAAAGCAAAAGGGAGAAAGGTATTTTTGCATAGTATTTCAGATTGTGAGAAGGTGGGGCCACATCTGAATTATGGCATATTATATTAAAAAAAGAGCCATAGCATCTTTAGATGTGTGATAGGGGAAACCACCAAGCACAATTATCAAGTTGCTCCTAAATAATATAAATATCTCTGCCACTGAATCTTCACTGGCATTTGGAAACTAAGAAATAGGGAATTGAATGTTCTGCTCCACTTTCCTCAGGCAATGCATAGAGGGTTAAAGTACTCAGTGGCTTTCAGAAGTATCATTTTGTCCTGCTAATAACACTTCTTTCCTGCTGCCTTAGGAAAAAAGTTTGCTTTTTACTTCTTTTACACTGTGTCCCCTTTAAATGAAGTTAGTGAAGGGTAAAAAGGTGTAGGAGCTAGAACTTGCACTGATATCAAAATAATTGAAGATATTAGAAAAAGCTCCAGCATATTTCAGCTATCTGTACTTTGATTCTATTCTATTACTTCGGTCAAGATTGTTGTAGCTATAGCAGTTTGAGTACAAGCTGTACTAAGAGTTGAGGGGAAACCTTGGCAGTTTGATTGTGTTGAAAAGAAATTTAAGTGGCATTCTCAGCCGTAAACACCAAGAAGCATCTTAGAAAACTCATTTGGATAATCTACCCAAAATAATGGACTCTTCTAAGGGTATCATACTGGACAAAGTTCCAGGAGCATCTGTCAAGCCTTAAGAAAAGGTAACAGGAAGCTGACATCACTAAAGGACATAGAAAAAGGAGATGAATGGAAGCAGAAACATCCAACCAGGAGCTGGAGCTGTTTACAAAGGAAATTTAATCTGTAATAAACTCTGGCTGATTGAATATTTTATCTGTGGCAGGTAGAAAAAGTTTCCAAGAACAACTAATCAGAGGGATGAAAATCTAGTGCTACAACCTCTTTCCAGCAACCACATAAGCCAAAAAAGAAGCAAAAAACATCCACCCCACCTGCTGTTTGTGTATGGTTAGTTGATGGCCAGCTATAACAAACAGGTATAAAAGGGAGGCTGTATGAATTATTTGCATCTTTGTTCACTGTGGAAGACACTGAGATCATCCCCTGTACCCACAGGGAGGCTTATCAGGCTGAGACTGAGATAATTTTAGGTGAATTTATGGTATAGATACAGGATAGATATGAATTTATAGGCAGAACTGGGCTCACCCATGAAAGAAGAGTAGTGTGTGTACTTCCTCACTGAAAATTGCCTTGGAAAAGACTGGAAGGTGTTAGAAATGGGATCAGTGTTTAAAAACAGTCCGAATTAAAAATAGCTCAAGTGTGTAAGGCTGCCATCTCTTCCAGCTGATTTGGTGGAGACTCTAGTAGAAGATAATACTAGTGAACACCTGGATAAATGTACGTGCTCTTGTAAAACTTTGGGGGTTCTTTGAATAGGTGCATGTGGATATCCAGTAGACAGAGTATATTTGAATTTTTAAACAGCTTTGAACAAAGGGATTGAGGCAATTATGAAGTAAGAGGGAAAGATTGGTAAAATAATTGATTAGGAGGATGCAGAGAACAACAGATTAGGCAAATATTTGGAAGTAAGATTCACTGGGGTTACCACATTGACAAACTACATCAGTTTCGGGAAATCTGGGCTGAAAATACTTGGATGTGCAGTTGAAAATACACTGGCTTTGTTTTTAGTCTTCCTTAAGGGTCTCTTTGTGAGTTGCAGAAGGGAAGGAAGGCTCATTCAAAGACCCAGTGCGCAGCAATCAACACACCTTGGACCCTGCTGGAAGCCTTGAGGAGCATCTAATGCATGACTAAACAGCACCAAGATTGTTGTAAATTGATATTAGATGGAAGGAAAGTCTTTTTACTCTGAAGGTCTACAGCTGCAGTCCTTGGGCTGGTTTGAATTCTCCTGGCTTATTTCCAGGAATTTTACTAGTGGCCTGAGCTTTTGTGTGCCAAGGGCTGGAAGGGACTTCCTTGTCTGTTGAACAGTTGTTTGTTTCTCTCTTTTTTCTATAATTTCAGCCTCATGTTTGGATCCAGAGCAATTTATCACCTTCTCTGTTTATACTCAGGTGACCACTAGTTCATTGCTCAATTGCAATGTTTGTCCCCTTAGGAGTGCAGGGGAGGTTGCCCAGTGGGAGCAGCTAACTGAAAAAGTACAGAAATCTTCTTTCATGTATTTTAGAGATGTGTGAATTTATTTTACCCCGTTTTAAATATTTTAGATTCACCATATATTCCTGTGGGTTCTGAACTTTTGATTTTCTTACCAAGCTTCTAGTTGACAGTGTTTAAGAGGGATTTATGTTGCAATTGTGGCATGATCTCAGAGAACACCAGTGGTTCATATACTAAAGTTGAAAAAGGGTGCTTATGTACTCAAAAAAGA
>WAAG01034951.1:0-14165 GCA_013390105.1 Tichodroma muraria | reverse complement strand
AAATAAAACAGCTTGAAAAGAAAATAGGTTTACTGCAAACAAAATAAATATACTAAAGTAACAGCACTGAGCTTAAAGTATTATAGTATGACATCAAAATCCTGAACTGTGCTTTCAAAAACCTGGTAAAGTATATTTTCAGATGTTAATCTTTTAGAACTACATTGGCGGTTTTCCTACAAAAAAAAAAAGTGTGAGTGAAATAACCAAGTTACAGATACTGCGTTCTTTTTTTAGGTTCGTAAAATCTTCTCAAGGCATTTAAGGCATAGTCATTAGTTTCACAATAAGATAACTGAAAAGAAATTCAGTTCACCTTCATAAAATAAGAAAAAGAGTTCAAAGATCAGAAATGTAATGGCAAGTCCTTCAAAGGACTCATATACAAGGCTGTATATACCGATAGCTAACTAGAAACTTGGCTTCCCCTCCCTTTCCCATTCCCTCTTTGATCTCAAGCTAAACATCAGAACCCAGCTTTTAAAAAGACTTCAAGTGCCTTTCATTTTCTCTCAGCTGCCTGAGGAGCAACAACTCCCGCATCTTACATGAAAGAATTTATTTCTCCCTAAAAATAACTTTAGTTTCAAATGCCCCCTGCAAAGAGGTGGAAATAATTTATCCTCAACTCTGTGAAGACAAAAGAAGGAAATTGCATGGGTAAGCCTTTACCTACATCAGGGAAAAAGGCAGAGAAGTCATTACAGATCTGGCTGGAGTAGTAATGGAATATTCCCTGCTTGTCACTTCTGTATGAAGGAAGCACAGTTCAGATGTGGTAACCTTTGGGCCCCTTGCACACAGATCATTAACATCAGCCATGCTGGCTGAGCTGTTATTAGGTATAATCTAGAAATTCTTACCCTTCAGGTGTTTTCTGGGTTCCCCCCTCCCTTACTTGCTATAAATGCTGAGAGCTCTGGGACTTTTTGTTCATTTAAACTATTAATTTTCTTTGCTTCTCAGCTAACATTGCTCTGGGTCAGGTACATAGCATAAGTTTTGCTTTCAATATTAATTTAAAAGGCAAGGTCTAGAGGTTCCACTGCTCACAGACAAACTTTTCTTTGCTCGTTCTTTTTTGTGTCATGTCACAAGTCAGGATAGGGAACACCTACAGGTGATGGACAAACCTCCAAGCCCACATTCAGATCAATTACCCAGACAAGGTTCATGTCCTTATGTGCAATAGAACTGCTTTTTGGATTTCAGGACTGCAGATGCATGAGAGATTTCACCACAGATATTTGGCCCGATAGACCAAGAAAATATCATTTCTCTAGTTACTTATATACTTTATTACATCAGCATGTCTGGTGACAACCCCATAAAAAGTGCTGACATCCAAAACGTTACAGAGCTTTCAGTTCCAGTTTCAGAGGTTTTGGTATGTTTTTTCCTCAAAAGGCCTCTTTATTCAGAAATCAGTAGTCTTTTGTGCAGAGGCCTAAGTGTCTTGATGTTGTGAAATTTGTTGCTTACTAGCAAACAATAAGACAGAACTCATGAACAGTTACATGATGCAATTTTAAAATATTTAAAACTGAGAGAGATCCAGATTTTGTCATGATTGATGCTGCAAATATGAGGATATGCAAAATGTTTTGACATTTCTAGCTTAAGCCCCATTACACATCCTGTGTGCTTTCTCTCAGAGGTGCATTTTGGCATGAAAGGTTCTCTTCCCAGCCAGGAGCCAGATGGACCACTCCATGAGCCTTCACACTGTAAATAAAGTTTGGCCCTGAAAAGACTAATGATTGTAATAGGGACGCTGATGCAGGAATAGATAATATTAAAAAAATACATAAATAAATATTTGCTTTAAGCTGTGATTTTATTAGAGGCTGTCTTAGTTTGGAAGACAGGTGTCTGCCAGGGAAAGCCGGAGCTCCTCTGGGAATGGAGAATGCAAAACCTCCCTCCTCCGAATTGTTACAATCCCAAAATTGAAGGGGCTCTCAGGCAAAGATGTAAAGATAGGAATAACAGTTCTTTACTACTGCATATAACAAGATAAACAAAATAATTTAGCAAAACAAATTAATTTAGCAAAGGCCACCTGGTTAGTAAGTACCTGAGGTTCCACTAACCGAGCAGGCCCTGCCCAATCTGAGCCCTTGAGAACAACTAATGGAGATGAGGTTCCACATGAGAGGTATGCCAGGAAAAACTGTTTGGGTGAATTCTGCTTTCAGCAAAGACAACCCCATCCGTGGAGTTGTCTTTGCTCAGGGTCCAGGCTGCACCTGGTGGGTGATGCAAAGGGATGGAGAGACCCGATGCATACCTCAGAGGGACCTTGTTTTAGGGTGAACTACTCATAACACTGTGCCTGTATCTGTATCTGCATGTATATATGTATATAATTAAGGTACTTAATATCTGCATGTATGTATATAATTTAAAAGTTTAAATTTGCTGTAACATGTTGGTATGGGAAAAAAATTGGGGTGGATAATGTTGGGGGTTGGGTTTCTTTCTTACAGAATTTTCTTCCATACGTTGCTAGAGAACTAACGACTGGGTACTTATGGGTATTCAGAAAAGACAAAGGAAATGGCCGAAATGAGGGGAGAGGGTGGCATCCTGGGACTTCACTTCTCTCTAGGAGAGCTGTTCTCTTGGAGGGAACAGCAAGGCTGCTGGTTTGCACTGCGGGGAGATTTCACCTGCACCACTGGTGAAATCTCCCCGCAGAGCCCAGCTCCGAGTGCCCCAGCACCGTCTGTCCGTGTGTGCCCGGGAATTCGGAGCCTGCTCTCTCTCTCTCTCTCCCTGCTCTGCTGGAGCCACGCTGCCGCAGTGCCCGCGCCCGCTGCTCCTTCGCTCCTGCTCTGGTTTTCCCAGGCCGTGTCCTGCACCCCCTGCTGCTGCCGGGATCTTTCCACAGCTCCAGCTGCGGCCGCCGAGCTCCTGACACATCTCGTGCTGTGACACCCTGGGCTTTCTGCTCACCCCGGCCGCTGTGACGGTGACTGCACCAAAGGGTAATCATGGTACCAAAAACATATGAGGAGATAATTTCAAGTCACTGGTGACAGTATCATGCCAAACTTGAATACCTGAATAATAAACTCTTCTATTAAGAATCCTATATTCAGTATCACAAGGGTGTTTTCTTCATAGCAGCTCATGGATTTTGAAGAGAGAATTTGCCTGAGTGATTATTTCTGTGTTTGTCATTGGCACCCGAATGAAATAAAATCCAATTTTGCAGAGAAGAGGTAGCAGCATCTTCTGAAGCATTATCTTGTATAGGTAATAATCAGTTGGAACTAGGGACTGGTTTCAAACCAATTTCTGAGGTGTAAAAAGGACACACAGATCATTGTAGGAGAAGTGGAATGAAAAGAAAACTACTTCTCAGATTATTTAGAGATGCAGTCTAGTGGAGACTTTAAGTGCCAAAGTGACTAAGTCTGCAAATAACATGTCTCAGGAAAAGAAAGGTATGTTGGAATGATTAAAGCAAACCTAGAACTTGAAATAATCCTGGAAGTAGACTAAAGAAAATACTCTGACCTAGAAAACACTGAAAACAGAACTGCATTTTTTTCTCATTGTAGGCTTGGGCAGAACCAAATTTTTTTTTCTGTCATTCTGAAGTGGGAGGGGTAAAATTACATGGCAGCAAAAAACAAAGGCTCTTCCCTATTCAGATTTGAAGTTAATTCTGAGAGACAATACTTTCAACTGACAAAACCAATGTAGCTGGGGGTCTGGTAGATACAACTTTTACCTCTCCCTGTAGTTGAACATAAGGATATATGTATATGTCTTGTTTCCAGTCGTATATGTATAAATCTTGTTTCCAGGCTGAATGGGAGCTGTAGGAGTTACAGATACTATTATTCATGGTGTGACAAGTTTGCTCTCAAACACTCAAACAAGCCCAAATATCCATGAAGACATGGTGGGTACTGCGAGTAGTGATGTAAACATGAACAGAAGCCTGGTTTTATTGCTTGTTATGGCACAAATCAAGTAACTCATAATATTTGGTATTTAATTTCACTTCTTCCCATCCCTTTCTTTGAAAGACTGCAAGGAATTTAATATTTCATAAACAAACTCAGCAGATTTAAAACTACAACTTGATCTATATCCTGAACACATTGCATGTTACTGTAACGGCCTTATGAAATGCAAACTTTCCTCATGACAAGAAAATTTCCGGAGCTCCTCTGCATATTACATATTGATCAGCTGTCTCTCATTTCTCTGATAACAAGTAATAGTGACTTAAAGTGGGAGAGGTGGTAAAAGCCTCTTTGGGAGCTACTGTGGTATAATTTTAAGCAATTTTTCTCTCTCTAGCAGTTTGTCTTGAGGACTTTGATAATGCTCTGCTTTCTCCTTCTTCTCTTTTAATCTTCCAAGAGAATTAATAGATGGAGCAAATACTTACCTGTTGGATTACTTTCTTGTATTCTTAGGGGGGGAGTAATCTCTTGCCTAAGAGATTCACCCTACTAGCTGAATTTTGATAAATCTTTCACTGTTTCAAAAAAAATAACAGCTTTCTCCATCTGAAAAGGTTTAAAAATTTTGACCTACTCTAGTAGTGAAAGACCTTAAATTCTGTCATAATTGATTTGGTATCCACCACCTCTTCCTATGAAATTACAGCCTTTGTATAATATGGAATCCTTGGATAATATGGGTGAAATGTCTGCTCCTGGAACTACAAATGAAATAAGTGCTGGTACCAGTTACTAGATGGGGTACAAATACACATGTTTTTTATTGAGGGCAGTGCCTTGTAATCATTTCTCAGTATCTGATCTACAAGTGATTCTTCATTGAGTATTGTCAGCACTATTACATGGTAGTGAATTTGGACACTTTTTCTCTAGCCACTTAGGAAAATGCCATTGCTTAGATAGAAGCCTTACATTGCCACAAGGAGGAAAGTATGGTGAGATAACAGTAGAGGTACACCTGGATAAATTTATCACAATTTGGTGACAAAGGAGGGGCATAACAGGATACTAAACCCTGTAAAGCAAGGCTGTTAGGATGTTGGCTTTCCAGTTTAGGTGACCAATCTTTAAAGTCGAAAAGCAAGTTTCAAGCTGATAAGATCCATCCCAAAACCATGCCCAGACCAAAGTATTCAATGTATCTGAGCGAGCGGACAAACACCGCTTGAGAAGTTGACACTTCTCAAGTGTCAACTCAAGTGCCACTTGACAGCTTCCAAGAGCACATTCTTCTCAGGGGACTTTGTTGATCAGTTCAAATGATGGACTGCCTAGTATAGTAGCTTTATAACTGTCCCCAAAACCAACAAGTTCAACTTATTTATTTGCTCTGCACTTCCCTTACACTTAAGAAGATTTCCAGGGCATGGGTAGACAATATACATATATACAAACCAAATCAAATCATACTATAATGCAAATGCTAGAGCAGCTTCCTGGGCCACTAGACCCTGTGGCCTCTGGCAGCTGACTGCAGACATAAACAGCAAGAAAATTCCAAACATAAGGCTGAAATTCTCCAAGAACATAATACCTTAAAAAAATCTAGCCTCA
This sequence comes from Tichodroma muraria, assembly GCA_013390105.1. NCBI lineage: Eukaryota > Metazoa > Chordata > Aves > Passeriformes > Sittidae > Tichodroma > Tichodroma muraria. The sequence continues at coordinate 8,625 of WAAG01034951.1, read as the reverse complement.
TAAATTTATTTTTCATAACATTCAGATGTGTAGGTACAAGAGATTATTTGAATCCTGCATTGTGAGCTGCATGACTTCTAGTTATGATGAATCATCTCTGTGTGTCGTGGCATTTATAAACATACTGTTTCTGTCACTTCCAAACTAATACTAATATTTAATAATTGTTTCTGTGTTTGTAGCCCACAGCAAACATTAAGCAGTTTGTTTAACCCTCTTTTGTTAGAGTTGTGTAAACCTTATTATCTTGTGTATGCCTTGAACGAAAATAAGTACAGACAGTTAACACCATTCCACAGTCAACACGCAATAGCCAATTAGAACTGTGATAGCATGACACTGTGTTCCACTTCTTCTAGATTAATTGTTTGGAATAAATTGTTGTAAAGTCCACTGAAGGTCTCTCCAATGAAATAAAATGGGGAAAAAAAAAAAAGAAGACAAAGGAATTTATACTTAGAAAATCATAGAGACAGAAAAAAAGGTATCTTATTTTTACAAAAAAAATAATACAATATTTTGTAGATAATTGACACCAAGAACTGGCGCCTCTTGGAACTTTGGGCTTTAAGCCCCAAGTTGAATTTGAGTCAAATGATTATTTCACTAAACAGTCACTATACCTAAGTGAACATCTGCATCCAGTGTGTGCATGTCCTACTTAAAACTGTCAGTTATAAAGAAGATGGATGATTAGCCTACCCTGTTTATATTTCACTATTAAAGGCACAAAAGGAATACGCATTAATCACTGACCTGATACAAAGTCTGGCATTGCATCCTGAAAGAGAAAATCATTATTTTAATTGGAGCTAATGGCTTGTGGCCATGATAACTCATGGCAAGGCACAATATTAATGTCACTTTGTCTGGTGGAAGAATATCTTATGCCCACTTACAGTCTGCCACAGTCTCAGCTCAAGTGTTTGTCTTCAGGCCAGATGCACAAAAAAGGCTTTGCTGCCTTTTATCCCTAAAAGAGCAATTTGAAGTTTTTTACCTAATGTCACCTGAAAGTGACAAACCCAAGTACATGCCTGCCAGAATTACTCTTGTCAGTGTTTAATCAGGAGCTGGTAATTACATCCGTGCATTTATTCCTCTTTTGTATTTTGTTCCAAGTGTGTTAGTAACAAGAATAAGTAGATGGATGTTTCACCCAAGAAAGTGTGCCACAAAGAGCAAAAGGGAGGAAGAGAATTTTACTCCTGCCATTGAGTTAGGCGTAATGGATGGTGTTGTCTAATAAATAACACCAGCATACCCAAAGAGACAAAATACTGATTATACTCAGAGAAAGGCAGTCTTCTGAAAAATTTAGTAGTTGTTAGTACTTATGGATTGGTGGGTTTTGTGGTTTCTGGAAATTGTAGAGTTCCAAAACAGAAATTTTTATAACTCTTAACAGTTATAATTGTTTATTATACTAGGAACTAGAATCTGAACTGACATCTGATCTGGAATCCTTATTGTCAGCTCTTTGAGATAGGAGAGCGTGGTGAACATGGTGTTTATTTTTTAGGCTTGAGGGAATAACTGAGGATGTGAGGAATAATATCTGGATGCCATAGCAAAAAAGTCCATGAATAGTGATGTTGGGTTTGACCTAATGCCCTTCAGAGCCATGACTTTAAATTCCTCCTACATCAGTTCAGGTTTCACGATGAGAGCACTCAAATCATAATAGTACAGTGCCACTTAGAAGTAGTGTATGGATGAGTCTTCTCCTGAGTGCTGCTTCAACTCCTTCTAGCTCCCCTTATTTATTTTTTTTAACAAATCTGAGAGCTATATCATAGGCCTAAGATTAAGCAGTTAATTTAAAATCCACTGTTCTACCAGACCCTTTTTTAATCAGTTTCAATTCTCAGCACTTTAATCGCATAATTATTGTATTTATCAAAAAACCTAAAATTTTTCTTCAGTTTCTTACCTAAACAATTGCCAAATGTGGAGTTATACCTGCAAAGGTACCAAAAAACCACAAGATTTCTGAGCTGTATAACAATATAGATATTTTTCCACTAGTGAAACAAAAGTTTAATCTCCAATGTAGCACCTAATAAACTTTATTAACTTTTACTGATAACAGAATTTAAAAAGAATATTTCACATCACAACTTCAAAATCACTGGCTTCTTGATATCGCATTGTAAACCAACATTTATACCTCATCATAAATCCCAGCAATGTCTCACTTTTTTCTACGAACCTTTCTATTGACACTTTGAAGTAAATGATCTGTGTCTCATCATAATTTACCATATCATATTCTCCTCCATTCACCCTGATCAACGTCAAATTATTCATTATGATTGGCTTTGATTCACGTTTTTCTTTTTTATTTCAAAATACAATGGCAGTATTTCTCTTGTGCCTTGAAAGCAAAATTTCTGTATTCTCCATCTGGGATGATTTCCAAATGAAATCCACTTTTCTCCTTCCTGTCTTGTGAAATCAAATCTGCATATGCATTGTTGCATTTGAAACACACATGACCAATTATTCTAATGGGAATTGAGAATTGTGTTTAAGATAGTGCAATAATACAAAATTTCTGTAATCCTATTCCCAACAGGTGGTGTAGTTTCTTTTCGTTTTGGTTTTTTTTTGGAGTTTTTTAATCTTAAAAATGGAAGGTCCATACTAAATTTAGTTCCTGGTAGTGAACCAGGACACACAAAATGTTGTCTCTAGCTTAAAGGACACACTGGCTTCAATGAGACATGGGTTCTTATTTAAAGATTATCCTCTCTGGAAACTCCTTAGGCTTTAAGCATTCCCAAGTAACACCTTCCTGTTCCCAAACATCCTACAAAGAATTTACTTCCAAAACTGGATCTCCTTGATCTTGTACATTAGTGTCTTGAACAGTCATATATGACCCAGGAATATGACCAGGGGCAGTGGGAGAAGAAATTCCATACATCAAATTCACACAGTAGTCTGAAAAATGACTCTGTAGACCACTTGCAGCAGAAATTACAGTAGATCTTGTAAATATTTCTCTAGTGTATAATTCTCTGCTTAGGCAAGTTTTCACTGTGGATCGAATTGTGGTCCATGAGAGGGCATTATTACTAAACAAAAAATAAACCTCAAGAAATTATGATGCTTTGTGAAATAGTAGAGACGTGGGGGAAGTTATTGACTATTCTAAAATGAATGCAGGAACAGTCTGTGCTGTATTCATTCACCTTCCCAGAGATCATTGTTGGATGACAGCTTTGCTAACAGGGCATTTCTAGGCAGAGGCATGGTCTGCCCTAATAGAGCCATTATGAAAATAAATGGTTCTCTTTATCCCCTCTCAACTGAAATAAGGGCTTATGAAGCTGTATTTTGAGATAGTCTGCAGTGGTACATATGGTCTTCTTCTTGATTTGTTTCAAAGACAAATAACTGTGAGAAGTTCCATTTAAAAAGTAATAAAGATCATACTAGCCTTAAATCTAATGTGTGCTAAGCTAACTGTTCTAAAGAAAAATTATGAGGGAAGTTATTTTTTTCTGTCCTCTTTTATAGTTAAATAAATTAGGGTGAAGTCTGATTTTAAAAGAAGCTTGAAAATATCATCATGTTCCTTAGAAGTCTTACTAATTTTCTTAGAATGTGAAAGGTAAATACAAGATTCTGAAAGCTGTAATAGTCCAGTAATGTTTAATTTTGACAACTGTTTAAAAAAAGTAGAATTGGAGAGATTATTCCTATGTAAAAGCTAAATTCAAGTTCACATGCCTTTTTCTCTACTTTATACACTAAAATTTATGTATGTGTACATTTTTGTCTGTGCTGTCTGGCAAAAACAGCTGTATCTTCTGTGGCTCCAAAAGACAGCCTTTAAAATCATGGAAATTATTAAGAAAAGCCTTTAATAAATATTTATATCACATAGCCCTAAACCGGTCAATTGTTTCCTAGTTGCCTGTCATCTAGCCACGGCCCTTGTCCTGTAGGTGCATGGTCTGTTCATCCTGCAGCTGCTTTTCAGACTAAAACCAAGACATCTGGACAACACTATTCATCAACATGGCAAAAATGTATATTCCCTGTTTCGGAGAAAGGGCAGCTGCAGCGAGGCCAGTCTAAAAATGTATGCTGTTGCAAGATGTGTAATTACCACTCTGCCTTCTAAACATATTCTGCTGAACATTGGGAAAATAGCAGAACATAAGTACAGGGGGCTAGTCCTAATGGAAAAGATTATCTAAACAGCCAAAAACTGGGAAAGATTATCAAGCAGGAATCCACAAACCCATCACTGTATCATGGTTTGACACTGGTCCAACGCCAGGCACCCATGAGAGTCGCTTGCTCGCCCTGCCCACACCACAGCTGGGCAGAGGAGGGGAAAAGGGGAAAAAGGTAACAAAGTGTTCCTGAGTTAAGGACCAGGAGAAAACACTTCAAGGACAAAACAAGCTCAAGGTTGCAAAGTGAAATTTTTTACTACCAGAATCAGAGGAGGATAATGAGAAGTAAAATAAGCCCTTAAAATATCTTTCCCCCCCACGCCCTCTCTCCTTCCCATTCACGCTCACAGGGAGTGGGGGTTTGGTCAGTTCATCACAGAGATTTCCTTCTGCTGCTCTGGGAGAGGAGTCCTTCCCCTGTGAGGCTGTGGGGTCCCTCCCACGGGAGACAGTTCTCCATGAACTTCCCCGGTGTGGGTCCACTCTCAGGAGCAGCAGCCAAACCGCACCTGCTGTAACGTGAATTCCCCCACGGGCACACAGTCCTCCCAAAACTGCCGTGACGTGGGTCACCCTTCCACGATTGCAGTCTTCCAAGGACACGCTGTTCCAGCCTGGGACAAGGGCCCCCTCTCTCCACGGGTCTCCCACTGGATCACAACCTCCTCGTCTCCCACTGGATCACAACCTCCTCCAGGCATCCACTTGCTCCAGCATGGGCACCTCCCCGGGGGCTGCGGGTGGATCCCTGCATCCCCCGTGAATCCCCACAGGCTGCAGGTGGATCTCTGCATCCCCCATGGATCCCCACAGGCTGCAGGTGGATCTCTGCATCCCCCATGGATCCCTATGGGCTGCAGAGACACAGCTTCTTCACCATGGTCTCACCACGGCCTGCAGAGGAATCTCGGCTCTGGCACCTGGAGCACCTCCTGCCCCTCCTTCTCCACTGACCTTGGTATCTCCATGTTGTTTCCCTCACATGTTCTCACTTCCTCCTTTTCTCTGGCTAGAAGCAAAATCCTGTGGTTTTGGTTTGGTTTTCTTCTTAAATGAGTCATCACAGAGTGTTACCAACCTCTCCCATTGGTCCAGTTTTGGCCAACAGCATGCCCATCTTCAGAGCCATCAACCATTGGCTCTGCTGGACCTGGTAGAAGCTTCCAGCAGGTTCTCACAAAGAGCCATGGTTGTGGCCCCCCGGTTCCAAAAATCAGGCCATGCAAAACCAATGCACTATGAAACATTATTTATTTCATTATTAAACATGATTTAGATTACTTTTTAATTCACCAGTGAATGAAGGAGTGACCTAACTGTCAGGAGTAGACATGAGGTCTAAGGACCACATCAGGACATCAGGATGACAAGGATGCCAGTGAATTTTGGGGGAAAATGTACTGTCACAGGTTTGACCAGTACAGTTACACCAACTTAGAGAAGACTTTACAAGTGACAATTTCACATTTGGTTCAGTTCAGTCACTAGCCAGTGACTAAACTAAGCATCTTGACAGGATATGAAACAAAAGACAGTGATATGCTATTTTGAGAGTACTCTAAGGCAAAATGGTCATACCAGCTATACTGTCATTTAAAAAGCTTGTAAAGAGAAGATCTGGGTGGGTCAGCAACAAAACTGATGATGCCCTAACCTGCTGATTCCTGAGTTAAAAATATCCTAGATGCAAAAAGGCAGCTTTAGGACACTGAATAAGGAGCTGCTCTCTCCAATATGATGCTCTCATAAAACAAAGTAATCTTTATGATTTTAAGCTTCTAATTTCATCCAGGTTCTGATAATCTGTAGCATAGAAATTAACAGACTTTACCATTATTACCCCAGATCTCTAAACTGTCTTAGTGACTTGGCATCCTAATCAAGATACCATCGAAGCATAGTAGTTCCTGCTTTTCCAATTCACTAAATTATATACAAAGAAAGGCTACCACATAAACAGAGAAGACAAGTGACTAATTCCCATATAACTGCAACATTTTTAAAACCAATGAGGTTGCAATGAGGAGAATAAAAATCTAGTTGGTAATACATATGGAAGGTAATTTAAAACTTGGATAATTCCTATTTCATTTATCTGTTTTACACTTTCTTTTATTAATGCTTTTTTTTTTTTTTAATTTGAGGGAGAGCAAAGCAGATAAAGACCAGAAATATGTGCAGTTACCAGGATGAGATATCTTAGTTGTTTATAGCAGTTTATTCTGCTACTCCTGGTAACAAAACAATGTTTTCATTTTGATTCTTCATGTCCTCATTCCAAACAGTTTTGTTTGTTGGGATTTAATGCTACTGATCATTAAACCACCTCTTTATTTTTATAACTGGAATGATTATAGTTAGCTCAGAATCTGCCCCTTCTTTATTGGAGTTAAATTCTTTCATTCAGTCAATTCAACCATATGGTAGTAGCTGCAAGATGCCGTGACTCTTCTCCTTAGAAAGAGGTTTAGTCTCTTTGTCTTTGGGCCTGGAACACACAGCAATATTCCTTACAAATGTTCTCAGAATTTCACAATAGTGAAAGTAGGCCATTCTGGAGACAGGTAGCCTGCAAGAGCATTCTCTTTTCTTTTGCATAACAGTACACTGGCACCCTGTTTGTCACTTGATTATTCAACAGAATAGTTTATTAGAACATGTGGAGTGGAAATCATAAATGCCCCAAAATAAGAATATGAATTAGAAGAAAAATTACCTGAAAGCTTTTTGGAGGTATGTATGAGGAGTCACAGCAAAGTGTCCAAAGTTTTAAAAAATGCAAACCAAAATTACAGAATTGTCATATTAATATAACGTTTTGAACTGAATCAAAGTATGCAGCTTGGAGAAATGTAACTGTATTTATTTTGGGCTGTTTAAACATAGTTTAGCTGCTTACTGTTTTCTGACTATGAGGGAGGGAGGGAGGGGGAGTGCCCAATATTGATGCCCATTTAAAACTTCCTTAGTAGATAAAAATTAATGCTCTGGGCTGTAATAGCTGGCTATAGGATAATAAAATATTAGCTATGGAAATGCAGGAAATCATACAATTTCCTCTGCATGGTAAACTACATTGTACTGAATCAAGGGGTTTGGTATAGGACTTCTGATATTGAGGGGAAAATAAAGCAAATCATTAATCTGACTCTTCATAGCTAATCTTAATTAAAAGTGAACATTTTTTTATCAATTTCTTATTTCTTTCACCCACCTCTTCAAGAAATGTTATTCTTGGGCTTAGAGTAAAATAAGAAACTGTCATGTAATGTCAAAGACTTTGCCATCACCAAAGATAATGGTTTGTTTGCCTAAGGGGAGAAATTGAATGAATTGCAAGTAATACAAAACATTCTTTCTAATTTCTTTTTTCCCTGCTCTATGGCATTTATTTAACTGTAATCAGATGTAGCTTTAGCCTTATGGGGCTGCAGTTCAGAACACGAATTTTTTTAACCCCCAGTTGTCCCTGCAAAGGTCCTCTTTTCCAGGAACCTTCTCTATATTTAATGAGTTCCTCAAGGCTTGCAGCTTCATTTACACCCTGTGGAAAGAAAAAAAAAATAAAAAATAGCCAAGCTTGTGGCTGTTGCTTCCAATATTTCTGTTCAACCATGCCAAGATTATCAATATCTATCAGCCAGAGTGGAGATTTTTTTAAAAATAGTTTTTAAAAGTACTCTTTTTTGCTCAAAATAAAATATACATTTCACATAAAATTTAAAAGTCATGGTGCTGGAAAAATATCATGAATAAAATAACATAGGAAATCAAACAAGTATGTCATGAAATGCAAACATGTCTCCAGTTCAAGTACTGCTGCTCTAATACTTCAAGAAAAGTAGTTGTTTTCTAGCATAAGAAAATTAAACTGCTGCCCATAAGACATTTTCTAGTTTTAAAAGAATTCTTATTCTTTGTCAGATGTTTAAAGAAGGAGAACAAAAAATTGCCATGCCACTGAACATATAAAAGCCTTCTTGCCTGAAACAGAGAAGTGCTAAAGTTTTCAATACCAGCACATGAAATACCATTGAAAATAGTAGGTTGTTTTTCCAAATCTTATGCTTTCTAAATCTTGCCCCTTTATTTTGCCTCACTACAAAATAAATGCTGTAAATCCACTGACCTGTTTCATCATTTCAGGCCCCATGTCTGTTTCTTTAGAAGGTTCTAAAGAGCACTGAATGGGGGGAAACTTGTGCAAAAAGAAAATAGATCTCAAATTATAGATATGTCAGAAGCTGCAACCATCAAAACATGTTTAGGCAACAGGTGGCATCTACAAAATCACTTTTTTCATGTTAGAACACCAAGATTTTCCATGAGTGTCTATAAAGAAAGGCCTGTCTATTTATTAGGGCTTTTTGCAATAGGACAAAGGATAATGGTTTTAAATCGAGAGGATTGATTTACACTAGATATAAGGAAG
>WAAG01034950.1:0-16142 GCA_013390105.1 Tichodroma muraria | reverse complement strand
TCGTGTCTGACAATAAACAAAAAAATAAGTTTATATGAATATATATATTTATATATGGAAATATATATAATAGATATATGAATAGATATATGTTTATATTTGTGTAAATATGTATGTTTATATTAATAGATTATTGTTTCTACTGATATTTTTAGGAGACTTTGGAGTTTCTTGTCTTTTGATGGGTTCATGTGATCTTGCAACTACTTTCACTGGGACACCATACTACATGAGTCCAGAAGTACTGAAGCACCAAGGATATAATACAAAATCTGACATTTGGTGAGCAGTTGTAATGCTATTTTGGTTGGATTAGTTATTTATCTCCACTAAAACTATTTCAGGACGTTAGAATCAAATGTTGCAATCTGAAGCCTTGCCCTTTGTGTTAAGAAGCATATAGTTGGCTTTAATTCTGGGTTATCTGAGACTTTAAAGGAGAATAAGATTCAGGTCCTGTCTCTGATGTGATACAGGATGATTATGGACAAAGGTCAGGTTTTTCTAGGAAGGGGGAACTCTTTTTTTCTCGTATTAAGGCAGTATTTCGATGAATTGAAAGAAGCAATTTTCTGTGAAACTTTAGGTGGATGAGCAAAGAGTGCTTCTGGCTGAGAGAATAGAAGAAGGACCTTCTTAGGAACTAAATTTAAAAACATTGGCAAATGTTAAAAGCAAGAAAGTATTTGGAAGTGGAGCTGAAAATGAGAATAACTGCAGTGTTAGAACAGAAACAAAAAGGCACTCTGTTTTAGAAGAGGCTCAAAGGTAGAAAGAAAAGGGTCAGTTTCTGTGTTTAGACAGCACAAATTCTTGAGATCAGGATTTCTGAGGTGATGATTAAAAGATCAAGTTTAGGAGCTGGGGTTTGTTGAAAACTTTAGGAAACTTTTAGATGTGCAGGTACTCTTCCAAGCTAAGATGGAGAATGAGTTTTTTGGAATGGCAAAAATATCTGGCTTGTTTATATGTGTGTCCTAAAGCACCTCATGTTTTAAGATTATAGTTAAAAGTGTTGAGTTTTTTAATTTTGTCATAGTATTTTATTTAAGAGGCTTTGTTTCTTTTATGAGGTGTTTTGCTATTGTTTTGTTTTTTTTTCCTGTAGGTATGTATATCAGAAGATTAATTTTTTTATAAATATTTCAAACTAAGAAAATTCCTTTGTAAGATATTTGGCCCCTGGAATATAGTTTGATTTCTTGATAATTTACTCTAGCTTTGTCTCAGTTCTGCCCTTTCAAAATATACTTGTGGCTGCAGGACGTAATTCTATAAGTGGAGAACAGCCATCTATATTTTCAAATGGTAGCAACCGTTTTTCCCCGTTTACGTATTCACTCCAGTCAACGGATGTGTCAGGAATCTCATCTCATGGCCTGTGTAGCTGACTGCTATGGACTTGATGTCAGATTCTCCCTTGTTCATCTGTAGCAAATATCAATTAATACATGTAGTCAATAAAAATATATTGGGAGAAGATTTCAAAAGATGTCAAAACAAATGAATAGACAGGGAAGCCTGCCTTTTGTGCCCTTCTGCTGTAAGGAATAATTTCTTTCATTGCAGTGCAAATAGAAAGTAAAATACATATTTAAGTTCTATTTGTGGTTACTAGTGTCAATCCATTAGTGTCTCCATTAGAGAGTATGCATAATTAGAGTTTGGTCCAATACTTTTGTAAATCATGTGTTGATCACCCTTTCAAAATTTACAAAAATACAGAAAAAAAGCCCCCCATCCCAAACTCAGTATCTATCAGCTTTCTGCTATACTCTCTGCCTTTTGTGATCTTTCCAAAGCATTGCCAAGAGCACTCACCTGAGGGTGAAACTGCCTTCAGCAGGAGCTTCTTGGCCCTCACTGTAGTGGCACTAAGGAGCAGGTGTGCCCTGACTCAGTACTTCCCCAGCCTGCAAACCCCTTCTTTTTTTGAGCCAGGAAACTCTTCTGGTGAGGACTCGTGTTTGACTGGTACTCTTGTCTTTTAATCTTTTAATACTGATTCTATTTGATTTTTTTTTTTCCCCACTGTCCCCCTTTAACAGGGACCAAAATACAAGAGCATACAAAATACACTGAGCATACAGGGGAGCCCACCCTGGAGGCTCCAGCTGAGATTAAGTCCTAGGGCCACTGTGCAGGAAGCTTGGTTGCTCATGAAGAATCAAAGACTCATAGAATGGTTGGGTTGGAAGGGCCCTTAAATGCCATCTTGTTCCAGCTCCCCTGCTGTGGGCAGGGACACCTTCCACTAGATGAGGTTGCTCAAAGCCCCGTCCAGCCTGGCCTTGAACTCTCTCTCAGTTTAAAGTTGTTACCCCTTGTTCATCATTACACACTTCGTAAAAAGTCTCTCTGTCTCTCTCTCTGGTTCTCTCTTACTTTATGTGCTGGAAGGTGCTCAAAGGTCTCCCTGTAGCCTACTCTTCTCCAGGCTGAACCACCTCAACTCTCTCAGCCTGTCTCCATGGAAGGCATGTTCCAGCCCTCAGATCATCTTTGTGTACCTCCTCTGGACTTCCCTCAACAGGTCTGCATCCTTCTCACCTTGAGGGCCCAGAGCTGGATGCTCCAAGTACTCCATGTGAGGTCTCAGAATAGTGGAGTAGAGGGAAGAACCTCCTCCCTCAGCCTGCTGGTCACACACTGCTTCTTGCAGCCCAGGATGTGGTTGGCTTTCTGGGCTGTCAGCACACGTTGCCAAGTCATGTTGAGATTTTCATCAAGCAACATCCCCCAAGTCCTTCTCCTCAGGCCTGCTTTCAATCCATTCTCTGCCCAGTCTGTATTTGTGACATAAGTGCAGGACCTTGCAATTTGTCTTGTCCTCCATCAGGTTGGCACAAGCCCACCTCTCAAGTCGGCCATGGTCCTTCTGGATGACAGCCCTTCCTTCCAGCATGTCCACCATACCACACGGCTTGTCTGCAAACTTGCTGAGGATACGCTCAGTCCCTCTGTCCATGTTGCTGACAGAGATGTTAAACAGCACTGTTTGTTCACCCCTGAGGAATTTCAAAGAGTTGCCCAACTCTTATATGTAGCTGAAGTGACATTCTCTCTTCAGACTTGTCCTGCTGCTCTCTAGCAGGACTCAAAAATTCACACAGAAAAATTCAGACTTACAAGTGTTCCCATGTCAAACATAAGATAATGTAAAATATCTTCTGGAAAAGACAATTAGTGCTATCTCACCTTGCTATGATCCTCTCACTGTTTAGTTCCGTTCATTGGAAAGACCTTAATTTTTGCTGCATTACTGATGTTCTCTAAAGAGACACTGTGCTTTTCAGGTTCACTGAAACATTCTGCAACTGGCTTTTCAGAACTGGCTTGAATATTCACAGTGCAGCAGCTGGTGCAAGAACTGTTGTCCTTTATAGCCCAAGGTCAATAGGCAGGGAAAAAACTTCATGTTTTACAGTTTTTCCCTATGGAAGTTCTGCAGTTGAGAACTGGCAGAATTTATATTTTTCTTCAGTTGAAATGTCAGGGCTGGAGTTCTTTATTATTTCACGCTTTACGTCAAACCTAAATTCACAGGACGCAAATTAAAGTTGGCTCACATATTTTCCTCACCATCCCTGAGCTTGGACTGGCCGGGCCACGAGTTCAGCACCCGCTCTGCCCGTCGGTGCTTCCCCCCGCGGATCCGGCAGACGGAGCGGAGCCGGAGCGGTGCTGCCGCTGAGCCGGGACTGAGAGAGCCCAGGAGGCCCGGCGGGGTCAGGGGTCAGTCAGGGATGTGTGTGTGCCATCGGGCCAGCACAGCGTGACCCCGAGGCGCTGCTGTGCCGCCGCCCTGGTGTCCCTTCCTGCCCTCGCGCACCCTGTGGTGACACCGACGGTGCTGGGGCTCGGCCGACATTCCCATGCCTCCCGTGCTGTGGCAGAGACAAAACAATGTCACAATCCCATGTGAAGCCATTGTACTCTGTCTTCCATCAAGTACCGTCAGATTTTGACAGATGGTTTGTTTGTTGTGTTTGGGCAAATGGGCTGTCCGCACCACAGATCTTGAGGCTTTCATTTTATTGTGCTTGCTTGTCTGTGCTTTTCCCCCACTTTGTCTTTTTCTTTAATGTTAACAATCAAAAAATGAAGCCATGTGAAGGCTGAGGGGATGGGGCTGGGGAGGGCAGCAGCAGGGAGTTCTCAAAGGGCTGATGAGTGAGTATTGAAGAAATTAAATTCAGATACATATTCCTCACAGACTGTGAAACCAACAAATTCTTAATACCTTCTGATATGATCAGACTAAGAGATATAAGCCATAAAGGTATATGCATTTACATTATCTGACTTAGGAAGTTGAATTTAAAGATAACTTTGATCTTACAACCTTTGAAGAACTGTAATGTTTTTTACGAAAGACGTTAAAAAGGATGACAATATTTATGTAAGCAACACCAAAAACTTCAGGGTGGTTTCCCCTAAGAGGGAGAAGTTAGAGGTCTGCCAGTTGAGACTGGGGAGAACACACTGAAGCCTGTTCAGATTATGATGTAATTGAGCATAAGTAGCTTCAACACGAACTGGTCATGCCACAATTTTGCTGAAATTATGTGCTGTTCGGGAGCTTTGTCAAACCTATTTGTCAATATAGGGAGTTGTCAAAGCAAATGTGCTGGCTGGCTGGTTTAATGACCGTTTTAGAATTTTGTAACATTGGCACTTATGCAGGCTAAGATTTTAAAAGTAATTAAATTATATGTTTGGATCATGTGCGGATTGCTTGCGGGAATTGGGAAGTAATTTCCTCCTGCTCCTCACAAGGTGCTTAGACCAGAAATGTAGAAACACAGATGAGAAATGCAGTTTTGAGCCAAGAGTTTGTCTGTTACTTCTTTGGGGGTTAGCAGCACAGCAGCTCTCTTGAAATAGGAAGAAATAGCTTTCTTCAGGAACCCGGGCAGCATTTTTCAGCTTAGGAGTTATTTATTTAATTTAAAAGTTTTTGATCCTGCAGAAAGAAACTTTTTTCTTTTTCCTTCATTTTTCTTTACTTTTTTCCCTGTTTTTTTCTTTCATGGGACAGATGGGATTTTCCCTGGGTACAGCCTGTTCACAGCCCTGGCTGCAGCAGAATGCCTTGGGCATTCTTTTCATCTTTCTCCACCTCAGGTGTAGTCAGAGTACTAAACTAGATGAATAAATCAGTTTCCCTGATGTGTCAAATCCCGTGTTCCTAATGGATCATTAAACAATTTCTAGCTGCCAGAATCAAGCAGCTTCCAAAACAGATTGATTCTGCAAAACAAGTTATAGTACAGTCTGTCAGGTTGGGGTTTTCCTTCTTTTTTTCTTCTTTCTGGCTGATTTCCATTTTTATTTGATGCTTTCAGATGCTGTGTGCATAGGGGTTTTTTGTTGTTCTTTTTGCTTTAAGTATTTTCTTGGGTAGTAATTATCTTGTTTCAGAGTCTGAACATACATCATAAATACAGATTATCATCTGTGTCTTAATGTTTACTGACTTTGAAAGCCTGAAAGCTGTTTGACAGTTAAATCTTTCGAAAACCTAGTCAACAATTTATTTACCTCAGTAGTTGTTCTTTAGTTGGTTCTTAGCAAAAGTGCTCTGCTAATGTTTCTCACACACTTTCTTGAAAAGCACCAGTGAGTGGAGTCTCCCCATTCTCTCTCTTCGTCCTTGTTTGCACTGAATGTGGAGTCCGAGTTTCAGCTTTAAAATTATTTGCTCTTGTTCTTTTATTGCCAGATGGTCCAAAACAACTCCTCTTCTTTAACCAAAATGAATAATTGAAACTTTATTCATTATTTGCTTTCAAAGATTTTTATACCTGTTTCCTGAAAGCCATTCACCCACACAGATTCCTTATCATTATGCTTTATTTTCTTACTTCTTCTGGAATCACAGATTAAATTATAAATACCACAGTCAAATACAAAGATATTTAAGTTGGTTGCTTAGATGAGCCTCAACCTGTATCTGGCTCTCATCATCATTTTCTATGACCTTGATCAAGTCAGTCATTGATCAAGTCAGCACCCCTGACTGGAGAAAGAGCTGAGCATCCTCCAAGGCCTGCAAAACTCAACTCCCCTATTTTTTAAAAAAACATTTGTCAAACAGAACTCAGCTGAAGTGCAAACTATTATGAATAGTCATGATATAAAATGATTATGAGAGTGTTTATTTTAAAATGTTCAGCTTGGTGACCTTTTATGATGGCCATTAGGACTGGTGAATAATATATACTATTCCTATTTGTTTATTCTTCAAGGTCTCTGGGATGCATTTTGTACGAGATGTGCTGTATGAGCCATGCATTTACTGGACAGAATTTTTTGTCTGTCATGTTAAAAATTGTGGAAGGTGAAACACCTTCTCTTCCTGATAGATATCCAAGCAAACTGAATGCTGTGCTATGCAGGTATGTTATTTTCTTGTTTAACAGGTTTTTCAGTAAGTTTGGACAATTGCTTAATTACTACTTTTGGTTTTTTGTGTTTCAGCATGTTAAGTAAGAATCCTTCATTAAGACCTGCAGCAGCAGAGATCCTAAAATCCCCTTATATTGATGAGCAACTAAAGGTGTGTAAGAAAAAGCAGTAGCTGTACACTTGCCATTTGAGTACGTATTTTGCAAAAGCAAAATGGAGGCAGGGAAAACTTGTTGAGAAAAAATAATTTGATAGCTGTTGATGGGAGCATTAATCTAGGGGACTTGAGATAGAGTACAAATATGACTGAGAAATGAAGCCCTCATCACTTGATTCGCTGAATGTGTCCCCTCTTAAATGTTATGAACAATAAGAAAAACAGATATTTTTGCATGACAAATGTAGATAACTTGAGCCTGGGTACATTTATCTCTAAACTGTTCTCGTTAGTCATAGTTTTAATGAAAACCAATACCTTTTGCTCTTTTTTCCCAGGCTTCAGTGCCTATATTATTTGGCTTTCTGAGAAGGTGGGTAAGGAAACTGCTCGGTCAGTTTTTATATCAGGATGGTATTGGGTAGTAGCTGAAGATTTTGGACAACTTCAGCATCAAGTCTTGATACCCCTTCTGTTTTATTTCCTTGCAGAAAACCCAGTACAAGTTCACAAACATGACTGTGAAAGACAAAGCACTTAACTGGCAGAAAGAAACTGCTCCCATTTTTGGTGCTGTGTAAGTATTTTTTATGGGCAATAGTATATGAAATTACATGGTTGCCAGATGTCTTTAAAACTTGTGTCAATCTCATAGTGCTTTATGTTCAGACAAACCTATTCCCCAAAAATACAAAAGAGCAACCACTCCCATTAGGGAGATGCATAATTAAGATTTAGTGAGTAAAAAAAAAAGATTTGCAGATGAAATATTTTTATTATGTGATTGTGTAAATTGCACATGCATGTGCAGTGTATGTTTGTGTTAATTTAGTACCAATTGGTATGTAAATAATGATATTTGTCTTGAAACTTTGGAGGTTTAAGCTGTCATTTTAGTTAGGTCATCATCATTTATAGTGCTGCTGTTTCTGTACCTACTAAAATTGAATGTGAAGGCTATGTTTCCTAAATGACACCAAACCATAAGCATATACACTTAAACTAATATTAAGCTAATGCCTCTGTAGGATACTATTATTTTTGTCTTGTAACTTCAGTGAGAAATCAAGAGTAGTGATATTTCTTGGCTCTTACATCAGCAGTGTCTTCACACAATAATCTCTCTTTTAGGCGCTTGAATATATATTGAATTAATTAATTGCATTAAATTACAATGCTGCAATGTTTAAAGCAAATTCCAGCATGGACATTCTCATTTTGCCTGTGTAAATGGGCAACTCGCCCTCCCTTTTGCTCCCCATCTCTGAGTTTTCTGTACAGGTTTTGTTCTGTTGGGAGCTAGCAAGAGCCAAACCAGAAGTCTGTGATCCTGTGAGGAAGCAATGAACATCCCTTTTTCTTGTTTCCTCTAAATAACTATCATGATTTTAACAGCTCTCTGAAATTTGTTTTGAATTATTGGGTAACAGCAATAAAGATTAAAACAATCCAGAACTGGCAGTGCCTTTGAGGCCTTTCGCCTTTGTTTTTTGTGACCTCTGCTCTTGTACAGGACAGTGTGATCACTTTGCAGATGCTGCCAATTCTGCAGCTTGCAAGCCTCCCTTCAGGAGAGGTGACCACCTTCAGCTTTTCCAAACAAAGCGTAGTTTGCTGACAGTGGTAGGAATAAAGCAGAGCACAGACAGTTGAATTCAGCATAGGAAAACCTTTACCCAAACATCATTTACTTAGTTTAACTGTTGTCAGTGTTATCTGTAGGCTCTCATCTCTACAAATTGTGTTTTGAGTTTCTTATTCATCACTTCTGTCCTTAGTGTCTCTTGTTGACAGATGAGTCTCTGTCTTTTTATAAGGCTAAAGTTTTCCATTGGTATGAATAGGTACCATATATATATATCAGTATATAAATGGTTCATTGAACTTTGCAAGCCTTGATGTAAAATGAAACAATAAATGCATATATTTCAGTTAATTCAATTAATTTTGAGAGGATTCCTTCCTTTTCAAATTAAATATAATTAACTACAGAGATGTTCCTTAGTGATATACTGTAAATAGTTTAGGGGCACTGAAATATTTCCCAGATATTATACCAACTCTATCTGAATTATATTCAGTATTTAATACTTGTTGAAACATAAATTATGAAAATCTTCAAGAAACTTTTAATTCTTGCCTTTATCTTGTGGGCATAAGATTTCAGATTATCTATATGCACCAAAACCATTGTATCTGCTTTGGGGAAGCAGTATTGTTACTTGCAGAATATATATCCAGACTTCAAATATCCTCATGCTTCTAGAAGAGACTGATAAAACCATTTTGTAATTTTTGTAAAATATATACTGTATTCTATATCTGATCCATTGTCATTAGCTTGAATGTGTTGAGTCTTATCACCTTCCAAATCATTTTCTGACAGAGCTAGCACATGGGAAGGACATTTATGTATATCCAAGAATCTGTAAGTATGCTTTTTCAAAATCAGGTGTGTAGTCTCTAAGAGGAAGAGCAAGTAGTTCTAACTACAAACATCATGCTCTTATACTACTGTTAGAGGGAAATAGAAAGTCTGCTTCTGTGCAGAGGTCCAGAGTCCCTATAAATCATGAAGCAGTAAATGGCAATTTATCTTGAGGATTTAAAATTCAGGGCATCAGTTAGAAAAAAATAATCCTAGGAGAAGCTTTGCTGTAACTTATCTTCACTTGTGCTACACTGTGATTATTTTTGCCCAAGTGTTTGGAATATGCAAGAACTCATAATCTTATAATGGCTCTCGTACTTATGAGAACATTAGCTGCCTGTATTGTCACTGGTAAGCAAAATGACAAATAATTCCTGCAAACCCAGATCTAAAGAGGTAGGCAAAATGAACTAAAAATACCTGAAAAATGACAGAGAACAGAAAAGGGGAGTTGAAAAAAATTAAATATAGTGAATTCTCCACATCTGCTGTCTTGCAGCAATACTCTAGTCCCACTGAGTGCACTTGCTTGCTATGGTGTTCTCCTCAACTCTTGCTATTTTATGTTTACTTTTTTCTCACCAAGAATTCTTTTTGCCACGCAAAGCAAAAAGGTTGAGTCTAGTTTCTTCTAGTAAAGGCCTCTAATCTATTCCAAGTCATAAATTTTAAATATTTAAGTAAGTATAAGGCTGTACAATGAAAAATTACTTTTTTGCCCCATGAGATTCTTTTAATTTAAATCAGAGTTTTTTACAGGAGACAAGAAATATGTCTACATTATTCATACTTGAAGAGTTAGTTCCATTCTTATGAATAATTGAACTCTTCTTCCCTTTGTCCTTAATCTTTCATATTTCACACTAATATTCATATCTTTGCATTATTTGAAAATCATAATGAATCTTCTCTGCTCATTTATTAAAATCCTGTTTTCAAAATGGTACTCCAGAAGGAGTGTTACAATTTGTATGGTTACAAACCCAGCCTCTTAGATTATCAGAAGTGAATTTATCTCATAAGAGCAAAACCAGTAATTTTAAATGAATACTTGGTATTATAAATACATGGTATAATAGATGTATATTGTGTAAGTGAAAGGAGACTGCCAAGGCATTTCAAAATAGGGTTTAATTTTTGTTTTAATTATTGTAGGATGTGAGATAAAAATCTGAGATTAATATCCTTTTTCTGATAAAGGAATAATACTGCTTTCCTCGGTTGATGAATGCAGCTGAAATACCTAAGTCAATAATTCATGCTCAGCTTTCAAAGATGGTCTATGGAGACCATTTTACCTGTGAACTCTTATTATTGATTAGGACCAGAAATTCAAGAGGACAACATGATAATTATATCTGTCATTAAGGACACATAAATATTCTCTTTTATTCTAGACAGCTTGTAACAATCAATGTAAAATGTACTAGTGCTATTATGGCTCTCATTTAAAGACTGCCTTTGTACTTGGAATATGCCCAATAATGAAGCCCAACAGGGTAAATACTTCACTGTGCTTCAATATTTATTCTTCTAAGGAGATGAATCTGCCTTTTTCCATCCTCAACTGAAATGATTCACCTTCTTCACAAATCCAAGTTTAAATATTTCAGTTTGAAGAGGCATTTGCTTTCCAAACTAAAGTCTATTTAGTATGCTATAGTTCCAGAGGTTTTCTAATTATTCCATTTGAAACGTCACTATGTTTCAATATCCAGTCAAAATGCTGAATATTTACATTTTTATATGAAGATGGGTTTCCTTGCATTCAATTTCAGGCAGAAGAAAGTTCATTTGCAAACTCTGCAGGAACTTTCTGAGGTTCAGAAAATGACTCCACGGGAACGAATGAGGCTGAGGAAGTTAAATGCTGCAGATGAGAAAGCAAAGAAGTTGAAGTAAGTTGTGCCCTAACCATGTGTTGTGGTTTCAGTTTGAAACCGGGCAGAAACACCAATTTGTGTTGTGGTTTTAGTTTGCCAATTTGAAATTTCTCAATCAAGAGCAAAGCAGGCTTAAACTTGAAAGGAATTAAAACTTTATTAACTAAGACTGAAAGGGAAAGAAAAAAACAAAACACACAAGAATCAGAATGAAACTTTCAAAAAACATTTCTCCTCCCGCCACTAACTGTTTACTTTTCTGACAACATGAAATGACAAAAAACCTGGGACTTTCAGTCACTACCACCTCCGGAATAATCATTTCTTAATTTCACTAGGGAAAAGTCTTTTCTTGAATGCCATAGAACGTTTTTACAAGATACTAGCTCTCTTGCTCTCACCCTTTACCAATGGCCCGCCTGGGGAAAGGAAATTTGCCATTGTGAAGCCCCCTCCCATGAGACAGCCTTCTACAGCCACTCATGGGCTATTTCAGCTTATTAGGGTACAGTTTAAAGATGTTTTTTCTAGTATAAAGCAAGAGTTCTCTTCATCCATCTCATTTTTNCCAGGCTGTAGAGCAGTTCATGGTGCCATATTTCAAAGCCTTGCCGGGGTGCAGGATCTCAGGAGCCTCAGCCGGAGCCCGGCTCTGGCTGCACTGGGAGGGGGCGGCCGGGATCTTTCCCAGCCCGGCCAGGGCTCGGCAGTGACGGGCTCAGGGCCGATCACCTCCCCTCTCCCTGCCCGGCACCACACCGGCCTGTCCCGGCCCTGCCGGGCCGTCCCTGGGTGGGCAGGTCTCAGCAGCGGCGGCCTTCCTCCCCCCGGCCTCTCCTTCTCCCCTGGCCCGGCCAGGGGTGCCAGGAGTGGGTGAGGGAGGAACTCGGCCCGGCCCACAAAGAAGCCGAGCCGAGCCGAGCCGAGCCGAGCCGGGCCGGGCCGGGCCCCCTTCCTACCTCTCCCATCACCTGAAATCAGAAGGCCGATTTCTGGCCTCTGACTTCAGAATGTGTATTCACGAAAGCGTACCTATTCTTTTCATTGGTTTAATCATGTGTCAGTATTAACACATTGGCCAATCAGGGACGAAACATGACGCCATGCAATTTTCCCCGCCCAACAGTCTAATGGAAGAGTTAGAATTGTCAAGGTAGAAATAGAAATAGAATGGGTCTTCAGCTACTCAAAGTCAATGAGGATTTTGGATGATAATAAATCACACTAAGTATTTTTGTAGGAAAAAGAATTCGAACATTAGCCCAAAACTGGTGTTTTGAGTACCATGCTTCTGGTTAAGTAAGTATATGAGAGATTTTCAGATGTGTTACAATAGGAGACCTTTTTTTAATGGCTGTTAATGTTAAGAATTGCACAGTCTGAGGAGTCAGACATTTAGTTGCAACCCAGCTTTTGTCAGGATTTTGGCCTCAGAGGTTTTCCAATAGAAGTTAATAGCTCAGAGCACAGCTAGTCTTGTCAAAGGATCAAACAGGGATAATGGACATGTTGTAAAGTCTTTATGACTGATTTTTTTTTTTTTAATTAAGTGAGACATAATAAAATGTATTATGAGAGATTAGGTACAGTTTCTGATGGAATATGAGAAACAACTGGAAGGTTTTGTTGTTATTTTTTAAATAAAAACCAGAATATACTGTTTTGATGACACATTTGAAGCAAAGAACTAAGACCTTCATGTCCTTTTGGAAAATATGTGTGAAGAGTACTTGTGCCTGACTGGCATTTGCTACATAAATTGATTCTCATTTACAAAAACCGTCTCCTTGAACTGATATAAAAAGTATTAAATTTAAACCTCTTCTGCACGGTGCTTTCAGTAATATGGTAAGCCAATTCTTGTACTAATATGGAATTTGTAAATAGGAAGTCTGTCTCTTTCATTTTTTAAAAACAAATGGAGATCGGGAAATAATACTAATTGCAGGATTGTTCTAGTTTGGTTTTCATTTTCATTGCTTTCTTGCATTTTAATGTTTTCTGATGAGATTTTCATATTTTTTCTTTCCCCAAAACGAAAATGAAATAAAGTTGTTTTGTAATATGAGGGCAACATTAATATTCAGACCTTGTTTTCAGTCATGAATCTTTAAAATGTATCAACATTGAGATCTAGATCATGGTCAACTGACTCTGTCTGAAAATGTTGGAAGCAATGCCAAAATTATACCTTCTCAGACTGGAGATCTGCTTCCAGCAGTGCAAATCTAGAAATGGGTGGGAAGGAAATATATTAATGGAAGCTGGAAAAACTGCTTAATGTAGTACCTGTCCTAAGCAGTTCCACAGAAAACACAGAAAGCCACGGTTACCAGCTCTCCCCCGGAGGAAGATTTCATAGCACACGAGTGTTGCATGTCTGTCTACAGCTGAAAGGTCCCTACACTACGTGGTGGAATAAAGCCCAAAGTATTTAAGACCTTTGGGAGAACTAGAAAAAACTGGGACTAATAATTTGCTATTTCTTAATTATGTTATGCAAGTTGTGAAACTAAAATATAATAGGGTTTGGAAATAAGGTCTGAAATCTCTTTTTGTGTTCATTAAAACCTGAGTAGATGAATATTTTGCAACGTGAAAATCTCAGTATGGAATTTGTTTTTCCATGTCTGCTTTTAGAAGATCCCTTTGTGCATGCCCTAATATCACATTCTGAATACAAGTGTTCTGTATTTACAGGCAGCTGGCAGAAGAAAAATATCAAGAAAATATCAAAAGAATGCAAGAATTTAGGTCCCGTAATTTTCAGCAGCTGAATGTCAACGTCCAACATGTAAGTATGGGCTGTTGATTTTGAGGTCTCATTTATGTGCACCCAGTGTATAACACTTTTCTGTTTCCCATGTGGTTTCTTTAGCACTAAAGGCACGGGCCTGTTCTGAGACTAATAACTGGGAAATGCATCAAAATCTGGACTGCTTAGCTGAACCTGTTGATCTGTGATGAGGCAAAGTACATTCAGTTATTCAGATATGGTTCAACAAGCTCTATATTCATTGCACAGTTTTATTTTCTTAAGTTACCCTTTCTTAATTTACCCTTAAATCTAAATCTGCTCTCTGAAATGTTTTTACTGATTATATGACATCGGAGTTCAAAATACATTTCTTTTCAAGATGTTTAGAATTGTAATCCTTTAAACATTTTAATTTGGCATGACTGTAGGTTATTTTCATTTGGTTAAGCATATTAACACTTCAACTGGCTTTTTAGTAAGAATGAAGCCTTGGAATGACTCCCAGAATAAATTGTCCTTTGCTTTTAAGCTCTCTGCAACAGAAGATGAGCCAGTTTGATTCTAGTATCATATCCTATTGTAGAAAGAAAAGGGTCAGTTTGGAAATTGTTGGTGAATGCATCACAGAAATAATTTTTTGTGTGCTTTGTATTCTACCTTTTCTTTTGCATGTCCTCTGGTTTCCATTTTCCATTGTGTCTAGAGAAAAAAATATATTAAACCTGCTTCTTCTTATGGCTGAGTCACTACTGATCATTTACAAAAATGTTAGGATTTTATTTTAGTATTTGCTTAATACAAGTCCCAGGAATTGAGTAGATCAGGGCAGCCATAGTGTTGTGATCCTGCTGAAAGCTCTGTTCCTGTTTCTCCATGCTGCTTCATCATTTGACTAAGGAATCTGATGAGCAGACTTCAAAACATCTCATTCACTCCCAGCCCGCCGCTACGGACAGCTGTGTGTCCACAGGACATGGTGATCCAAGAGGGAATGGGATAGATGAACTCGACATATCTGAACTTAGAGACCACGGTAAGAATTCAAAGTCTGATGTTAAAATGAAAATTCCTATCAAGAAAGAAAGATTCGTCCCTTGTAGTTCATATGTGGTGGGGAAACTGCGGTTTAAAAAGTGGTCAGATTTGTAAAGTTGTCAAAAAATGGTGAAGAGAGAAGGAAATTAATCTGAGTGAATGTATGTACAGCACATGTATAGCAAGGTTATGTGGCAGGAGGTCTGTGTTCCCAAATTTTGAGTGACCTGTGAGCAGAGACAGAGGTGAATGGACTTCCTCCAAAGGAAACGCTGAATTAGAAGGAAATAGCTTAAACTTTCCACATATGAAATTAATGGCGTTAGACAAGCATTTCCTAACTTACCTCTTCAGTGAAAAAGAGAGTACAAAAATTCAAAGTGTTTACATCTTTGGTACACTTCAACGCCATTTTCTTTAACAATGAGAGAAGCGGATGGAAACTCTTTAAACCCTGCTTATCTATATTTTCCACAAATGCTTAGCTATTGTCTAAAGAGTATGAAGTATTATATAACATATATTTTTCTGTTATAGATAAAAAAATAGTCAAGCTTTTTGAAAAGGGTCAGACTGTGGAAATCTTGTGTTTAATGAGGAGAATATTTTTAAGATCACATTTATATGTTTTTGTCTACAATGTTCTGGAGTAATGTCTTACTCTTAAATATTTAAAGGTCATTGTGTGAGCACTAGTATGGTGAAAGATTTTTAATCGGATTTGAATCTTGCAAATATGCATCAATATACTTTAAAGTAGGAAGACTGCTTTTCTGTAATAGCACTACCTTTTAGTGTTGGTTTATGTACATCTGTGAAAGTATAGGTCATTAAATTAAAGGCATCAGAATCAGTTTGCTTGTGGTGGAGGTGTTTTGGGGTTTTTTAATAGCAAATGGCGCTTTTTTCTTTCAATGTACCCTCATTTTGTCTCTGTGTTTGGCTTGCTGTTTCACAGTATGAGGAGAGATGACCTGTGTAGGAGAGAACCCAGCTGCTAGAAATACATCCTGGGGGGAGGGTGGGAAACGTGCAAAGGGAGGACTGAGAGAAAGCAGTATATGTGGGTGAGAGATGGACTGGGAGAAGCATACAAAGACTTCTAAATAGAAACAGAACAACAAGCTTGGAAGGAAAGAAATGGATTTTTCTGCCTTTAGAGGTCATTAAGCTGTTAAACTATAATGACAGGAATAGGATGCATTTGTATCTGTGATGCAAAAGCTGGGTCAGTCCATTGTACAAAATCGAATGCATATTTAATTGTTTGTGCCAGAGTCTCTGACGGAGGAGTGGTGGGTTCATGACAAAAAGGAGTTATGGGTAGGCAAGGGAAATTACATGGTTTCTCTTCTTTGCTTTGTGAATACCTTGTTATTCCTGAAGCTGATGTCAAATCTTGTTCTTACTCTGTTCAGTATTTGTGCTCTTCTTTTCTTTAAGCATTTCAGTGCAACCATGCATATC
>WAAG01034948.1:1300-22670 GCA_013390105.1 Tichodroma muraria | reverse complement strand
CCGGCACCTTCCCGGCAGGAGGGGCACCGACCGCCGCACCGCGGCCGGCGGGAGCGCCGGGTCCCTTTAAAGCCCCGGGTCCTTTAAAAATGTGTCAAAATATGCACCCAAGCATTGAAGGACTCACCAGTGCTAAATACTGCTGAAAATGTGATGCCTACATATGCAAAAAGCTCCAAAGCGACAAGTAATGGTAGAGTTATTTGGAAAAGGTAATGGAAACTGAAGGGGGAATGCTCAAGGACTGAATAAAAAGCCCATCTCTAGAGGTCTAGTAATGTATTCAACTCGTTGTTGACTATTTCTCAGGGAAGAGGTTGTCATTATCTCCATCTTCACCTCCAGACACAACCTAGGAGAATTTTGCAACGCAGAGAACTCAGAATTGTCACTATGCATGAATGCTGCGGGGACAAAAGTACTTATAAAAAGGGATTTAAGTGCTCAGCAATATACTCATCTGCTCACACATCTTGGTTCCAGAGGCAAATAAAGGGTTCCTAAAACTGCAAGAAATCTGGAGGAGAGCCCAGACAGGAACTGGTCTGAGGTGGTATAGTGGGAAGAAACGGAAATAAGACTGTAAAAAGGGATTGAAGAAATGGAGGAGCAGTGTTTGGGGGAAGGAGAAGATAAGAAGCACAAGATACCATTTGAGGTGTTTTCCCTGCAGAAAGCAGGAAAAACCCTCTAAGCAATCTATTTTCACTCTCCAGTCTATTGTTGATACCGAAATGACTCACAGGACCCAGGATGTTTAAACTGTCCAAACAAGAAACTGGATAAAAAGCCGTTTGTCAGATAAGCTTGTTGCTTGTTGGTATGGTTATCTATTGTCAGTCAGCTGTAGGTTAGTCACAGCAGGGCCTGGTATTACAGCAAATCTAAGTGCAAGCACTTTCAGCAAAAAAATGAGCTCAGGAATTTACTTGCAGAGTTTTGAAACAGCCCTGCTTGGCAAAGACCTTCTCTCATAGGCTGCTTAAAGACAGAAGTGGTCTGCAAAGGCGTGACTGAAACCATCAGAACAGAAGCTACTGCTCTTGCCCTGTTGATAATGCCTCACTGGTACTATCGCTACCAGCATCATCTGTGCATATTTCTCACTCAAATTAGGAAAGACTCACAGAACTGAACTAGACAAGGAGGGCAATGTGATGGGAGGATACCCAGTGGGGGGGTAATGATGCGTGGCAAGATTTGTTCTTCTGTGTCCTAAGTTAGAAACCTGGTGTGCTGCCCTGTGACGCATCCAATCTGCCTCTGACCATCCGAGAACATGCTTTACTCACTGCTGTGTCTGCTTGTCAAGGTTTCCTGCTCCATGAGGTTATGGAGAGAGAGCGAGTTACGTTGCTCCTAGCTGGGAGTGTTCACTCCAAGATGACTCATTTACAGACACATCATGGTTTTGATGTGCCTGGCACACAGCTGCAGTAACATCTTTACATACCTGTATTGTGTAATATTCAGCCGCCCCCTTTTCTTGCAGGTCCTGCCCAAAATATGGTCCTGGCTGGTGAGATCTTGTTCCATAAATGATGGGAAGAGATTGTTACAGACAAGGTACAGCTTGGTTTAGGGTGGTGACATGAGATTTGTGCACTTGGATACTCTCCAGGGACATCATTGTTACCTTGGTTACATACTTCCCATTTTCACATTTAATGAATGAAAATATAATCCAATAATAGCAAATTTTTAAAAAAAAGAGCATTTCAAAACCAGGCCTTAACAAAATGTGGGGTTTCTTTAACTTGATCCTACTAAAAATTCAGGTAGAAGATCTACCTCCTGTTCCCAGCATAAAGATTTCTTCCAGCATTTACAGAACATGAGGATTTTTTAGGCTTCATTCTGCCTTCAATACCTGAATGTTCAATTTCATAGATTACAGAGCTGAGTTTTGCAGATACCTTAAAAACCAAGGGGAATATTGTGTGTAAAATTCACATGAAATGCATGTATGTTGGAAAATGCAAAGCTATTTGTTTTTTGACTTTGTACCAGATGCAAATATTTCTATATGTAGTTTTGGTAAAACACCAAAGCTTCAGAAGCTCAGTTTTGTTACTCCTGAAAAACAGATTAAAAAAAAGTAAACGAAGACAAAAATGCAACAGCACCACCCTGCTGCCATCTCTTTGTCAGATGGATAATAGCAAAAGATCCTCTCAAAGAATTGCAGTTGGGTTAACTCTAGCCAAGTTTTTCAAAAGTCATCTGAAATGAAAAAGTTAGGCTAACTGATCCCCACCCCAGCTCAAGCATGACTGTATTCAATTTTATTGAAGAAATAAAACTGTTTTAACATTGCTGGTAGTGAGAAACAGAAACAGTCCATGGAGCCAGTGGAAAAATTGCTTCCATGGGTAAGGGTTTCATAGCAACTGTAACAATATAGGTCAGGAAGAGAGTAAAAGAGTTTGTTTAGCCCAGTAGTGACAAAATTCTGGCACAGGCACCAAGTCTTTAACTGGTGTGGATCTGGGCTGGCACCAGGAGCTGTGAGTCACGGGGCCTTTGACAAAGGATCTGGCACTGAGCATCAGAAGCTTGCTGTCAGCCACCAGCCTGGTCCAGCCCCCAGCAGTAAGGCAGGTTTGAACATATCCAGATGCTGGTGGCAAATATTTGCCATCAGGTGCTTTACATTCTCTGGTGGGGAGTCCATGAGGCCCCCAGTTTGGCTCCTGCTGATACACAGCCAAAACAATTTTGCAGCATTTGAAGTTTTCTTCTTGTCCTTCTCTCAGCATCTGTGAGAACAGCTGGTTTTTGTTCTCCTGATAATGACGTGTTACATGTGGAAAACTATCACTTTAATGCCTCTGAAGCTTTTCTCATCCAGATTACACAAATCCAGGTCTTGCATCCTTCCAGCACATATCACTGTCTGTGCTTTTCTCTCTGTTACAAGTTAGTGTAAAAAATGCAGTGTGAGAATCTATGTTAGGAGAAGGTGAGGTCGTTTTACAAAATCTCTTAAGTACATTGGCTTTACCCACTCACAGTCCTTTTCTCAATGACTGCATTCCCTTACACCCTCACATCCACACAACTACAAGAACCAGCAAGTAAGTGTACAGGTGGTCTGGGCAGGGTCACTTGTGTATAACACAAATGACCAGGGGGCCATGGATCTCTGTCCTTGGAGATACTCAAAAGTCACCTGGACACAGTACAGGTGGTCTTTCTTTAGCAAGGGGCATGGACAAGATAACCTGTAGCGGTCCCTTCCAACACCAGCCATTCTGTGATTCTGGGAAGGGGTGCCAGGTATCAGGTCCTCATCATCTCCCTCGAGCAATGACAAACTAATTTTTGGACAGGTGTTTTGTACCCAAGAACCAAAAATCACGATGATATGATTCTTTTGCATCAGAATTCTGCTTATTTCCACCTCCATAAATTTTAGGCAAATCCAGTCTGAGTTTCTTAAGGCCACAGCCTGTCTTATAGATGAGATAGAAATAAAAAGAATGGTCAATGTGATGTGATATTACCTTCTTCTTTTGTTAGACGTAGAGTCTTCTGCTGGCAGACAATCCATGGTCTGCTTTGACTAGAATGGTAAATGCAGGAAACACTCCTAGATCCTTCTGTTGGGGACTCTGCCCTTCCTTTTATATGAATATGGTCCATTTTTTAATTGAATATAGTCCATTGTTATCATACTGTGCAGTTATATCCACTTATCCTTCATTTCTGCCCTCTTAATATTTCTACTACAAGTCAATACCTCTGTACACTTTCTTTCATTGCCTAACCCTTTATTTTAATGTACCACACTCAACAACAAACACTGTATTCCAAGTAAGAGCTCACCCACAGTGAATACTATTGCTGTACAATTTGGATGTGATTTTCCTTCTAACATGTCCACAGCAACAATTTTTATTTTTGTCTTTCCACAGTTGTCAACTCATATCTCTGTTACACTCTGCAAGTCTTAGATTAATTTCTGCAGCTGAGCTCTTTGTCAGGCAGTTTCTCATTTTGTATTTCTGTAGTTGATTTTCTGCTCCTAAGCGGACATTTTTACCCTTGTTTTTATAATATTTCCTCATTTGGTCTGTTCTTTCTCATTTTTCAAGATAATTTTGAATACAAGTGTTTTTCTTGGTGTCAGCAAATTTCTGGGGGACAAAATTCATATGGCCTAAACCATAGGCCTAGCAGAATGAAGTCTATGAGTATGTAGAAAGCAAACAGTCAGATGATTTGGAGGTCTGGTAGGTCAAGTGTGCTCCAAAAAAAATGTTGGAGGGAGTTTGGTGGGGAAACTGTCAATTATTGAAAGATATTAAGGTCACTATGGTAAATTATATCAGTGCACATGAAATTTGGGAAAAACAGCAGGAGACAAGTATCATTGTGTGAGGATTTCTTTAAGGATAAAGGAGTGGAGTGGTTCATCACTATGGGATTCATTGCATAGCAGAGAATACAGCTGTCTTTCTATTCTGCATTCTCAGTTGGAATGAAAGAAATCATTATTCCCAGGACCAAACAAAGTCTATTATTTCACATTTCATAAAACATTAGACTTTTCAATGACTGCTGGGATATTGTGCCTTTGTATCTGAAAGCAGGTGACTTTTACACCATTACTGAAACTTTGCAACTCAGTAACAGAAAAGAGATCTTTTGAAATGCAAAACCCCTGCTATAATGGAAAAACAAAATCAGAGAGAAGATAAAAACTAACTAAAGAAATAATGAATAATATATATATAAATATTAAATATATTTAATAAAATGGTCATTCCCCACAAGAAATTCCCTTGTGCAACAAATTATTCACAAATTTGCTGCATTAAAAGTCAGTAAAAGAAAATGTAGAAGAAACTTCTTCCAGTTCAACACACCATATATTTTTTCCTAGTATTGGTATGTTGGTGCTTGCAATCTGTTCAAGCCTAGAGAAAGATGACTCTGAAGAGTTTTGAGATAATTTTGTTTCATCAAGCTCTTGTGTTTATTTCAGCCTGATTCACAGATAGAGAGAACAGTGAAGAATTAGGGGAAACTAAATTACCCAAATTCTGTATAACTCTAGTATTTTTCTCTTACTTTGGTTATGTTTCCAATTGCATGCAATCCTCACATATTTCTTAATTCTCACTCTTGCATGCAGCCTCTAGTCTGAGATGACTTCAGTCTCTTTTGCCCTCTATTGAAGGGAACTGGTAACAACAATTAGCAAGGAAATGTGAGCTACAGTGTATAAAAGAGGATATAAATAATGGATCTCAGACCAGTGGCGTGTGTAATTACTTGATGCAGAAGTCTCGTAAGGGTTGCCAAGTCTTCTGCTGACTCCTACCTATGAGTTCCTTTTGCCTTCTTTTCCTAGCTGTCCTTAGTATGGGAAGTAGATGTGGTAATCATCTGGCAAACATTTTGTCTGATACTTATAACCTGTTAAATGCCAAGTTTTTAATTCTTAGGAGAGGTATATACATGGCTAATATGTATCTTAGAATAATAGACTCAGAGTTCAAGTACTGTTATTTTTCTAACACAAATATCTGAACTCAGATAGTTCAGAATGTTTAAACTTCAGGGAGATAATGAGGTTATTTCAGAAGGTGAATTATGAACAATAACAGTCATTTTCTTGGCAGTGTGCTGTTCTAGTTTTATGATATTTTAATTCTACTTGCAAAAAAGGAATAGTCCCAAGTCTGTCTGGGTATCTCTAAGTCACAGGAAATGACTGTAGGAAATTTTACTCATTCTTCAAGAGGGAGTATATTCTCAGTCATCCTGCCTTACCCTGCAAGTGCACACACACTACAGCATTGCCATAGGTTGGTGGTGGGGAAGGCAGAGTCACCCACGTGTGTTGGTTAGTCCAGGTGAGCTCGGTGACTAACGTGGCCAGGCCTTTCAAAGCCAGGGCTAGGACCTCTGCGTGCTGCTGGGGATACACTGAGCTGCTCTGATCTAGCTGTGGTATCTGGGCATCACATTTGAGTGCTGGGGAAGTCATGGCCCACACCTGTAGGGCAGCCAACAGGTTTTGTCTTAGAGCTCTGAAAAAATGCAAAGAGCTGCATTTAGTATTGACCTGAACCCCACTGAAATGATTAAACTAATTTGAATAATGCATCTTTACTGTGTCTGGGTGCAGGTACACTCTGGTTGGGAAAGCAAAGGATAAATAATTTGCCACACTTGTTGCTAAGTTTTTTTTACGGTGTCACTTTCTCAGTTACTTGGGATAAAATGTCTGATGTAAGCCAGCATGGAAATGACACAACCATAGCTAAATGTTCAGACTACAAAAATATACAATGAAGTCTTTAACAGTTTTTCTAATTCCAAATAAGAGCTGTATGTCCGGAAAAGATAAAATTATTTGTAAATTTTGGAACATAAGGAGATAAAACTTACTGCAAAAATTGAAGAGTAGCCATAATATTGTGGCAATACTATAGTTTTTTCTGCAGCTGCCACAAAAACACACATTAAAAAAAGAATGTTTCAAGAAGTTTGCTCATAGAAGACATGATATTTTATTTTTAATATAATACTTTTTTAACCTTTCTATTTTCATGTTGGCATACTCAGACAATCTTCCCCGAGTAAGCTCCACTCCATAGAACCCACTTAGCAATGTGTACAGCAAACTTACCATTCCATTATCAGTGGAATAGATTTTTTTTCAGGAAAAAACTGAATTTATCTGGTGAAAAACATACATATGGGAGCTTATCAATGATAAGGTCAGAAGGGGTTGTCTTGGCAGTTACTTGTGTAGGTGACATCCTATGCCCTCATTGTCATCATGTCCCCATTCTCACTGCAATTCCAGGGGGATAAGCAAGTGTTTCTTCTGCATGCTTTCAGTAAAGCTCTGTATTTGTGGTAAGCAAAGTGCTTTTGGTGACTGCTGTTGTACATCTCCCCCACCACTTGCAAGCACAGATTTTCCATTAAAAGTTGAAGAGAGAGGAAGAAAGAGGAATTCTGAAATAAATCCCACAATTAGGTAAGTGACTTAATGTCAAAATACTTCCCAGCACTTTTAGAGATAATTTGGTTTTATCCTGTGGCCATGAAACATTCTTAAAATAACTTGTCAATAACTGTATCCAGTAGGGATAGAACAGGACCTTCTAGCATTAATGAAAACCTGGCAATCAAACTTCATAAGGCTTTACTTACAGCTGAAAGCATGAGTATAATTGCATACTTGACACTTAAATGGCTTTGTTTTATTTCCCAATCAGACTTCTTCAAGGATGGGTTGCTCTTCTGCTAGAGATGGTCTTAATTTTCATCTAATCTTCAGTAACATTGCTGTTTCTGGGCTGTTCCACTGTTAAATGTTATGTCTGTACTGGCTTGTGGTCATGTAAGTTGTATAAATCAGTAGACTCCGCAGCTGATGATGTGAGAGCATTCTGTGGCAGGCTTTAATGCTTGCACGGGAATTAGAGGAGCACATATATCTCCTGTATCAACTCCTCTTCTCCTCTGCTGCAAAAGGAAATGATCTTGTCAGCAGTTCTTCCTCCTCCTCCACTCTGTCATGTTGCGCATCACTATTTCAAATTTACTCCTAGAAGTAATTACACTGACAGGCAAACAAGGAGAGTTTTGGTCTTCCTGAAGAATGTGAAGGAGGGGTTTTGCTGTATGCTGGTTTGGAGCAGGATTACCCACATGCTCTGCAAAGTATCTTTATTGCACTTGAAAGAGAAATGGATCTTTCTCCACGTCTTCCATGTCTTGCAAATGGCAAGAAAGAAAAGCACTCTTATTTACTATGAAGCATTAAATATGTATCTATATATAGATATAAACACATATATACATACATATATATAGATATATATAGATATACACGGAGTGTGAGAATTTCCTTACCTTAAGGTATGAGTCAGTTTTAAGCAGCTTCTTTTTTTCTCTCCTTGTGTTATTTTGCTTTTCTTGTTTTCTATTGAAAGTGAGATTATATGTGCCTTAAGATGTTAGTTGGGTAAGACTGATCTCATTCACCAGATAGAAGCAGGAAAGGAAACATAGATGTGTGAGGAAGCTGGGACCACAGACCAAGTTATCCATCCTTTGCCAGGTGTTTGACACCTATGGTGATTTTGAAATGAGGAGTTTTCTGTTTGTCTCTGTGGCTTTGTCCTCCTCAGAGCAGGCTGCTGCATCGCCAGGAATGTGGATGCGTTCTGCTGCCCAGAATCTTGTTCTGTTGACGCTTCCTCCTTCGGCCACTTGCCAGAAAATCACCTTGGAAACCAAGGCACCAGTTTCCATGGTCACTTGGAGGAACATATGTTTCCTTCCATTGCATGGGGTATTAGGAGGAGGAAGCCCATAAGCTTTTTTTGCCAGAATAAATTCGGCAGGATTGGACTCAGAGCTGCATCCCGACTTTATTTCCTCCATCAAATCCCCAGTGAAACCACCAGAACTGCAGAGGATAAACAAGTGCAAAATGTGGTTTTACATGAATGTCCTCACAACTGAGATGTGAAATGACATCTTACAAACAACTTGCCTCTGACTTATTACCCAGAGAAACTCAAGAGAGAGATAAACAGGAATAAAACAGAACCTTCCTCTCTTCCAAAATGCAGGCACATAAAATTACATGAACAAGAAAAAAAGTCTTTAAAAGCACTTGCCTCATGGTTGAGAAGAAAATTATAAGTAGCTGGTCAATCTAAAGGTGTGACTGTGCCACCACCCCATACTCAGAAAGGGCCCATGGCTGGTTGTGGAAAAAAGTACAAGAAATAGCATGGGGATTTTTCCTGACTCCCGTGCTAGTTGGATTCAAGCACTGTAGGATCAAAGGCTAAAAATGCAGAGGAACTAGTTGACTTCCTCTAAGGAAAAGCAGAAATGTTCCTCAGGCTGCTGTGTTAAGGCTTCTCTCCGTTTTGACCACCATAGGCTGCAGCAGAAGCGTCTTCACATCAGGCATTGTATTCAGGTCAGAGAAAACACAGCAGATTTTAATGCTCATCTGTGGCTTAAACTTTTCCAGATAAAGGTTGTCACAATTTCTCTTCCATCTAAAAGTTACTTTCCTTCTGAAAGGTGCTATACCAATCAAGTTCCTTAGAGAAACAACATGCCTAACCACAGGATCCAGAATGATGGTTATCATGAAGTGACCAAATCTATAGTGTGATCCTGCAAATCACCAGAAAATCTATTTAACATTTTGCAACAGTTTTCCAGATCTGCAGTTTGAAGCCATGGTGATTGCTTTGTGAGCTGCAGCTCTGCTTGTTGCTGTTGGAAATTAAAGTTTCAAAGCAAGAAATTTTCCTTCCCACTTACAGATAGGATCATTCTCAAATTGTGTCTGAGATATCAAGCCACTACAGCTCCTGTTTCTTGATTATTACTTTTCTAACCTTCCATTCTGAAGGAAAATGATTAGATAAACAGGAAATTAGGAGAATCCAAAGTGAAACACCATAAGAACATTTTCTGTTATGTCTGATATTTCAGTATGGGGATGTGACAGATCACTGCCAATGCACAGAAGGGTGTGAACAGCTTTGATCTTATTTTGCTGAAGATATGAGCTGATTAAATGCCAACCAGCCAGTCCAGGAACTACATCAAATGGTAGCATTCCTGATTAGTTGCTCTCTCTCTAAGCCAACATGCCCTTGCCACCCAAAATGGCCCTGCATATTATTTCCCAAATGACACTGAACTATGCAGAAACTAAATTACATGATTGCTGTGTCCCTTTCAAAATGAATTTAAAGTAAATGAGTTCAGTAAATTCAGGTTGTTTGGGGCTCACTGGCTAACCTGGCTAGCCCATTTAATCATATTAACTCAGAGAAATACATTTGTGGCAGCTACTGTTCACTGAGGAATTGGTTCCCTGCTACCTGATACCCCTTCAGAACACCTGGGATGCTTTTACTGTGTTTGTATTGCCATCAGGAGCTTTGATTCCCCTGGAAGCAGAGGGAGGTTTTCTGTAACCACAGCTCAAGTGAAGAGTTCACCTCTGTGTTGATCAATTTTGAGGGTGCCCTGCAGAGCCATGGATAGAGTTACAACCTTTAACTGCTAACAGGTGAGAAGAAAATTAACTCTGCTTGAAATTAACTTGAAAGTTCACTTCAGAAACATGTTTCTGCACCTTCAATACCTATTTATTTGCATTTTCAACACCATGTTCTTATATTCCATCAGTTATGATCAGTTTCTAAACAGATACAGTAAATACTGCAGCACATTGCACCCTGCCCATAAAGAGATTTCATCTCTTTATGGACAAGGTGTAATGTGAATTTGAGCCTTCACTACACCTCAGGACCCCAGAGAGGCTGTGTTCCCTTAATTGTTTTCTGTTGTTGTTGGCCATACACTCCAATTGCCCTGTACATGAACTATTTAAGCAAAGTCTAATAGGCCTGGCTCACTAACCTTTATTTACTTTTTCCTAGGAGATTGCTTTCCTTCTAAATTATGCATGCCTAAACTGCAAACATCAGTTTCTCTTAAACTCCCTCCCTTAACTGGATATGACTAAATTAATTATGCTAATTCTGTTAAAATTGTTTTCAATAATCCATTATTTTCTGCTGCAGATATTTAAGCAGAAGCAACTTGGCTTGGCCATAGGAGTGTGGCATGTCAAACTACTCTATTTGTCACTCTTTCTAAAATGACATTAAAAATAATTAAACAACATGAAATGGCTGTGATTTTAATTGAGAAAAATTTAGGAAATGACAAATGCTGTCTGCACTTTCTTAGTGGGTTTACACAGTGTATGTACTTTACACTCTGTAAAACAGCATCATGTTCCTTTTTTCCCACCAGTCTTATGGAAAAATAACAACAGCAGCAACAACAATAAAGTAATTACTCTAGTAATATTACTCTAGCATTACTCTAAACCCCATTACTCTAATCTGGAGAGCTGCGAAGAAAGCTCCAATATTTCAGGATGGAGATGGGAATTTTAAACCTTCCCATCCCATTTCTCAGGACTGTGTAAATCCACCCATCTCTCTGTTAGCAGGAGCAAAGGAGGGGGATAGTCCTTCGTGGAGCTCACCTCTATGCTGCTGGGAGGAAGATCTGGTCCCTTTTCATCCCTTCCATGCATGAATCTTATGTAGGACCTGAGAAATCATCCTTCACATGTTTCTGGTGTTTCTGCCCTTAGAGACACAACTCTCCTGGTCCCACACACAGTCTTAAACATACTTTTTCCCAGATATTTCTGGGGACATTCCTTCTGGTGTGGCCTTCCAGGGATAAGGTGCAGTGATGCTCTGCAAAAAAAGTCAATAGCCAGAGATACCTTTTAATGACAATTCCACTGTAAGGATTTTAAAATTGAGAATAAGTTGTTGGCCCTTTTTTGATAACTTTGGTTTTAGTCTTTGTACATTAAAGGGACAAAAGTCAGACAAGTATCTAACTTTAACATTGTTTTTTCTTTCTGAAGGAAACTTCTATTAAGACTCCAAACACTGAATAGCAGTTCACATTGAAAAAGGAAAGTATCTCTTCCCAGAATCTTGCCATAGTTTCCTGTGAAATTCAATGTATTATGCCAGGAATAACAGTAACGAGAGCAACAGATAAATATAATTATGGCCTGTGCTTGTTTTATACCTCAACTAAAGTAGCTCCAGCCTCTCCTTTCTGCTTTAACGTGGAGCTAGGAGAGACTAAGTGGGCAATGGTAGCACCTCTCCATGGTCACAAGTTTTGCCCAGCCAGTAGGAGCAGGATAACTTGCCCAGGAGCTCCTACCTCTATCAGCCTGGAGGAACCTCCCTCTAACCCTTATTAGGAAGATAAAGGCTGTTTCCAGGCTTGAAGTAGCACTTGAAGCTTTGAACACTGGGAGCACACTCTCTTTCTTGTCCTATAAAGACCTGTAAGGGGTCATGGAAGCACGATGGAAGGCCAGCCACTAGGTCTGGCTTTGAGCATTAGATTCTCCTTCTTTGGTGTGTTCCTTGCCTGTACAGTAGCTTGGGCTTCCTTGGGGAAAGCTTCTTCCTTCATAATCTGCAAAGCTTCCTCATAGCATTGTCAGAAGAGAAAAATCTTCTTTTCCTGTGGGATCAAAGGGCCAGCACCCTTTGACTAACATGGTCTAAGTTTAAAGAGACTCCTTACACCACGATGTGTAAGAAAGGAAAGGGTGGTTGTGGCAGAAAGACTTTGGAGGTTTGTGCAGACAAAATGAGTCACCAAAGGAAACTGTATATTGTACTGAAAGTAGGTAGAAAGCTCAGACCTGGAAGCACAGACTAGCAGCTCCTGTGAAGTTTGTTTGTGTGTTTGTCAGCTTGAGCCTTGTGGGACTAGTTAGTCCTTCAGTGAATTTCCATCTCCTAGAGCTCTTTGAAACTTTCTGTAGTTGCACGTAGCTCTGAAAATCCAGGCTAGGCTTAGTATTTAAAATGTGTTCATCATTTCTGAAGTGCAGAACTTAGGAAGAGGCTACTGACACCCATAGGGTATGGACAGAAAATAAAGCAAAATAATAATTTTCAAGCATATGTTTTCATTAAGAATGAATTACCAGATGGTTCTGCCTGCTTTAGTTATGGCCAGTGGTACAGTGCTCTAACAAATTCAAAAGAGAGCTGCTACCTCTTGCGAATAGATATCTTCTATTATTAGTAAAGAAAATAATCTCAGAATACATACTAGCAGTACAAAGGAAAAAAAGACTGCCTATTGGGAGCTAATAAAACTTGAAAATTGTTTTAAAGAAAATAGAGTAATTATAAAATTCCTAGAATATTAATAAAATTAATAGAAATAAATTCCTATTTACATTTTGATATAGGTGGGGCCATACAAATGTTATAGACTTTGAATATGTGAACATCAAGAAGTTGCCTCTTCCTCATCTAGGAGAGGTGCCTGTCAAGTAAACCAAACTGCTGGGATCTGTCTGACTTTTGGAAAGGATGCAGGAAGGCAGGGCTATGGGCAGAGATAAGTTGTGTGTTCTGGCTTCCCTTGGGTGCTTGGGATCCTTCAGCTGTGCCTGCTGGTACATAGGAACTTTATGCAGTTTTCCCCATTTTCCGCTGCCACGCTGGCCACCATCAGATGGTTTCAGCATTCAGTGAAGGAGCCAAGTGTCTGCCTGGTACTATGGATATCTAAGTTTTAAGATGAAACATACCGCTAATCAGAAGTAAAGATAATCCCTTTCCCCAGTCATGGCTTTTCATGGAAACAGGTAATCTGTCACTAGTGTTCATTAGGAGCTGTAAAATGGTGTGTGGTGGTACTGGGATGGTTGGTGTGAAGGTGGCATTTGTAAGCTGCTTCATCCTATAGTGTCACTCACCACTGTCAGAAGGAAGCTGTTACTAGAAAGCCTCAGCAGATGTTACTGCATTATCCAGCAGAAGAGATGCCATTAGGCATTCAGGCTGGAGGGAAAGGCCATTATGCTTCAGAACTCCTTTCCAATCCCACACGGGTTAATAATTCATGACAATTATTAGTTGATCTTGATCTAAGGATCACAAGGCACAGCTAAGCTAAGAAATTCTCAGGACCTCAGGACAAATCATTGATAGACCAAGGAAAAGCAATGGAAAGAATCCAGGCTCACAGTCTGGGAAAAGTGAGTATGTTTAATTTTCAGACTGCTTGTCATAATTGCTTGTGTCTGCCTGTAGAAATGGATCTTTATGGAGAAGGTTACCTGAATAGTCCAGGGCTGGGTAGTTAGTTTCTCTAGGAGGAAAAAAAAGCCCAAAAAACCCCTTCTAATTAGCTTTGGATAAAATACTGTTTTCATATTTAATTTTTCCCACAAATAACATCAAATAAATTATCAGAGACTTCAAGAGCAAATGTAATACTAGCATTTTCTACAGAAGCATTCTTAGAGAAAGCTCTTCAAATGATTCATACTGAGGTAGCTCCAATGACTCCAATTGCATTAGGTGACTTACACCTGCCCAACACGTATGTGTGTGTCTGTAACCTAAAAATATACTTAAATTGCCATTGAAAGTGACTGAAAAAAATTCCAAAACCTAATGTACTGTTTTGGTGGAAAGATAAATTATATCAAATTGTTATGGTCTTATATGAAAGAGTACAGAGTTATTTCATCTGAGCACTTAGTTTCCTGATTGTTTTGCAAGAGTCACCACTAGCATGGAGTGATTTCCACTGCTGTATTTCCCAGCGTGTGGCAGTCATGTCAGTGCAATTAAACACACATTTACTCATGCATACCCAGTGCAGGCACTAACAGCCACTTAACTGAAGTCACTTTTAGCCGTAATTTATATGCAGCCCTGGGGTAGCTCATTAGTTCTCTCTCACTGCTGTTTATATACCCAGGAGCTTTGTCAAAGAGCTGGGAATTGTTTACAGCTACCTTTGAAGCCGAGGGCTGGAGAGGAGCCCGGCGGAGTCCGGGCAGCCTCCTGGTGGCAGCAGGTTCCCACGGACCGAGCGCGCCCACCCTGCGCTGCAACCCGCCAAGGAGCTTCGGGAAGCGGTTACCGAGAGAAAGAAAAGGAGAAAAGCAAGCAAAACCCCCAAACAAACAAAAAACCCCAACAAAACTAAAAACTGGAAAAAAAAAACCAAACACCCACAGAAAAAAAGCCACAAAAACCAAACCAAAAACCAAAACCGAACAACCAACCCCACCCCTCCCTCACAAATAAAAAAAAAGGAAAATAGAAAAGAAAGAAAAGAGAGGAGTAATGGAAAGAGAGAAAAGAGGGCGGGGAAAAAGAAAAAGAGAAAAGGAAAATAAGACAGAAAAATAGCATATAAAAGAAAAGAAGAATAAGGGAAAAGAGG
The DNA here is from genome assembly GCA_013390105.1 of Tichodroma muraria. Classification (NCBI taxonomy): domain Eukaryota; kingdom Metazoa; phylum Chordata; class Aves; order Passeriformes; family Sittidae; genus Tichodroma; species Tichodroma muraria. The sequence goes on along the minus strand of WAAG01034948.1, from coordinate 7,847 downwards.
GAAAATAGGGGAAAAGAGGAGAAAAGAAGGGAAAAGAGAAAGGAGAAAACAAAGCACAGAGAAAGGAGGAAAAAGAAAGAAAAGGGAAGAAATTGCAAATAACATTTTAAAATATATAAGAAAAAAGAGAAGATGAAAAGATTAAAAAAAACTATATAGGCTTGTTAGTATGACAGGTTGGGGTTTGGAAATGTGCTAAACCAGAGAATATTAGGTGACATGTCTCTAGGAAAACAAAAATGTATTTAATTATTCCTTTAAACCTCTGGAGACCTTTAAACATTTCAAAAGTATTAGACGTTTCTTGTCATTTTGATGTAAATTTTATCACACACAATGTAAAGATGAAAACACTTTGTATGGTTTATGTACTCTGTATTTGAATATACTTATTTATTTCCCCTCTACATAAATTCCTTTAGTAAATAGGATTTAACTCATAATTTACACTGAACAAGAATGATTTGGTATTTTTAACTGTGCAAAGGATTAATGCACAAGAAAATACACAAGTGCTGCTCAGATTTTACCTCCCGGTTACTTGTTTCAGTCCCTAGCAGATGATTTCTCAAAAGAAAAAAAAGCCTTCACTTGCAGAAATGACCTTGTAGCACTAAAAATTTAGGTTTGCCAACACAGCACAGGGGGTGCAACACAAAACAGCAGTTCTGTGCACCACATAAATCTGAGAAAAAAACTTTTGGAAAATTGATCCCCAAAAGAGATGGTGTTGGTCCTTTCTTGACTTCTGCATACCAGAAGCAAAACTGGAACAAGGAGTGTACTAGTGAAGTGTACTAGGAGCTTCCATCCATTTCTTCTGCAGACTCTCATACCAAAAATTTAAAAAGAGGCTGAATTCAACCAAGAGAAAATAAAGAGTGAAATCGTGAACATTTCAGTCAACTGCAAACTTTTTTTTTTTTAATTTACCTTCTTCCCTTTCCAAACCTTATCTACCGAATCCACCCCACCAAAGAGAATTGTCCCATATTGTCCAGTTGAACTGAGGGCTCTCTGGAGCTCTCATAGCCAGAACCCCAAAGCTGTGAAGTTCCAGTTGCTCTCAGTGCCTGGAAAGCTCCTTCCTCGCCCCCATCTCCTGTTGCTCATCAAGGAAACCCCAGGCGCAGACACACAAGAAGTGGCTTTCACTACCTGGATCTCAATGCAGCAAGAGATTTTACAGAGAAGGAAAAACCACCAGCAAATTAAAGTAATGGCAGAGGAACTCCTGTGGAACTTCCCTTTAGCATCAGATAAGGAAGCAGGACTACATAATAATTTTTAAGGGGTCTGCTCACTGTGTTCCCTTCAAATGAAAAACCTGGTTCTGACCATAAGTGCCGTGTGCTGGATAATAAGATACTTTTGTGTTGACTGGTACTTAGAGGTTGTGCGTTCACTGCATTTTCAGTTCAACATAGTTGAACTTCTGTCTCTGTCTGCAAGGGGCACTATTTTCCCCCCAGAAAACAACAATCCAAATGCAGGTTATTTTTGCCAAACACTTGCGTAGAAGCAGCTCCTTTAATTAACAGAAGAAATGGTCCTATAGGTCTCTATGGGATCCTATTTGGCTGTGGAAATAATCTCCTCATGTTCAGTGTACTGAAGTAAAGGAACTTTATTCAGAGTGTTTGTATTTTACAGCTTTTTTTCTCTACTCTCAGGCACTCAAAATGTGTTATCTCTGTTTTCAGTGTGACAGACTGGTACTTAATCTACCTCACAAGACTGCAAATCCTTTTGTAAATAAAAGGAATTCAGACTGGATGCAACCATTATGCAGGAATGATTCAGATATTTGATTTTGCCTACAAGGGAAATGATGTCTTATGGGCTATAAAAAATGGAGGAAAGTCAGCTGTGCTCTCTCTCAGAGTCCTGGCAAGACTTCCCTCTAACACAACACAATTCAGGGAAGATATTGAAGTGGTTCTGTTTCAAGTGTAGAAGTAAGAGATCTTTTTGTAATTTGAATAAGAGACCTTTTTGTAATTTACTGAAGGGGAAAATATTTACTGTTACACATTTTGCACCTTCATGATAGGAAGAGAAGATCCATTATTTTGATCATTTCAGCGTAAAGTTTTGAGGGTATGATTAGGTTTGAAAAGGAAGTATTTATTTTTCACTTTGTCACTGCTTTTTATTCTGTCTAAGCAAATAATTGTCAGTTTACAAATACTGAAGACACAATCTAAATCCAGGACACTGACTATTGAAGAGGCAGGTTTTCCTTTCAGGTTACTCATCGTCTCGGAAACCTTTTGTAGGCAGAGCTCTTGCTATCATTGATACACTGAAAAATGGTGTGGGTTTTTTTCATGATGAAAAAAACAGACGCTGGATTTCCAGGAAAGGAATAGCCCTGAATGATTGTTTGCCAGCTGTCTTGTCTGCTGGAATTAGTGTGCAGCCTTGTGCAAAAGCTGCTCCTGGAAATGCATTTACTGAGCTCCATTGCTGAAAGGAATGTAACAGGATAACAAGTTATAGCTATATTTTTCTTCAGTCATCTTTGTCAGGCAGAAGATTGGACTCTGTTAGCTATCAGACTTACAAACTGGTATATGTTACTAATCTAAGTGTGTTGATATGAGAACACATATTAGACACTACATCATGACANATAGTTATATAAATATTAGAATATAACTAAGAAGTTACACATTCCTTGTTTACCAATGTGATGTTCTTCTTCCATTCTGGAAGAAACTCTGTGTGTTCATACTCCTGCTCTCCAAACCCTTGCATTATATAGAGGATTTTTGAAATAACTAGTTCTTTTTCAAAACTTGCATAGACACATAGGTCAAACCTTCATGTCTAGCTGAAGAGATATAGACTGGAATAAAGCTTACATATATAAACTTCCAGTTCCTGTATTTTTCAAGGTTTATTAATTTTCCTAAATATGTTGTATAGTTCATATATATATACTATATATACATGTGCAGATTGCTCTTATTCCTTAGAAGAGATTTTTACTACTCACAGAAAAGCTGGGAGACAGACAAAAAAGTATCTGCAGTCACTCATTCTGGAATGGATTTTTATATTCTGAATTTCAGTCTGCTGCATGCTAGACTGATGTCCAGTCGAGTATGTGCCACTGAGTATGGACTGTTCTTTCTCATTGAGGTAGGAAACCTGGCACATATGGTTTTCTCTGGAAAACACCAGTGTCTTCAGGCCAAATGAGAACAACAAGAAGTCACATAATGTGCTACCCTGAAGAACCTTGTGATTAAAGTAAATTGCATGGTATGAATTAGCAAAGAGTATGATTACAGATCTAACCCTCATGCTCCAAAGACCATGCCATCTGAAGATGTCATCTTTTCCCTTAACTACTGAATCATTTACACAAGACTTCATGAGACATCTGGTCTGAACCAGACCATAAAAAATAAGAGCATGGGTCTCCCTTAAAGCAGCACATTTCAAATCCTAACTGAAATTGTTCCAGAAATGGGATCTAGAAGACTAAAATGATGAGCAGGAAGCTATCTAAGGGTAACCAGAGGAAAACACAAGACAAAAAAAGCCTAAGCTTGCTACTTTTCTCTTGTGTTGAGACATATTCCATATATTGTTATATACTCATATTTCAATACTTCATATACCACTTGTTCAAGAACTAAGAGCATATTTCGAGCTGTCCTCTGAATGTGTTACATATATTTATGATTTAAAGCATAGAGTGTTTCCTTGATGATTTCACCCACTGCTCAAAATAATTTGTGACTTCATAACATTTTATTTATACAACTATTACTTTGATTCTCATTGTTTGAATCATAACTGTATTGTTTCATTGTAGTTAGTTTTCCTACAGTTGGAACAGTTAGATTCAGATTTTAATTGAATTTGAATTGCTAGCTTCATAAATTTTCAATAAAAGCCTAAAATCCTGCAGAGTTGTTGTTTTCTTTCAAGGCTGCAACACATGTTCACCAATCATGGATAGTATGCAATAACTGTAGATGATAAAGTCTCTTTGTTCTCCTTACAATCTGATAGTCTCTGGTCACTTTGCTCACACTGAAGTGGGGAAAAAGACAACTACAATCTATTGAATCTGTCCTCACTGACAGATAGAGAAAGCTATTTTTTTAAATGCCCAAGTCAAATTCAAAATGGAGCAGAGTTCTATGTCAGGGAAGAGGTTACCTTTATTTCACTCAGTACAGATAAAATTTAAGCTCAAAATTAAGTGCAGACACGCATATTCCTGCACTAGCACTGCATTGTCATTAAGAATCCTTGACTATAATTTTGGTGTCTTTGGTCTTAAAGTAAGTTGCTAGTGGTGCTGCTACTGGAAAGTGCCAGGATCAACCATATATGGCTTTTCTATGCAAAGCTTTAAGTATACCAAAGTTTGGGAAATTATATTGGAATACATGAGGAGATCAATGTACTTTCCTTCCTTACTCATGAAAATTGAAAATTTTAAAACATAGAGAACCATATTCCTCAAAATAACTTGAGAAAAAAATATTTAAATTTAAAGGATTATTGTGTTTTATTAAGTTTCAATGATTAAATGAAATGTGGAACCACTCAAAAATGGAGGATGAACACCTAATAGTACTGTGAGAGGCAGAAATGGTGAAATCAACAATAACCTTGGCAATTGCCTTGATATCCTATCTTTCTCTAGCAGTCACAACAGAGATGTCAGAGAGGCAATTTGTCTCTTTGCTTTTCATGGCCACTTCCTCCATTGTACAGCCTGGCTTGCTGTCCAGGCTTGAGTGGTCTGGAAACGTGGATGAGATCATCAGCTGGCTTTAGCAGCACCACTGTTGTGGGCTCAGTTTTCACACTGGGCAAGGAGGTCTCCACCTGAGTCCTGTGGTGAGACAGCCAAAGTTTAGTGCAGTTTCTGCTCCATCCGTGTCTCCCACCATCTCCCTGGCCAGCGCAGGGAAGGCTCAGCTGTGTACAAATTTCTACACAAAGTCTCTGTGGGAAGAAAGGCACCCTGGGAAGAGGACCTGTTCTCCATCTACCAATCAATCTTTAATTAACCTCAGAAGGAGGAATAAAATTATAATTTAGGTAACCCGTTTGCAACTGTCCTATGGCAGAAAAGCAGGCAATTGCTTTCATTCGCTCACCAAGAGCAGAGACCAGCCCTTCTGTCCCCCTGGAGTCGCCAGGAAGGTCAGGGCCCTTCTTTGTTCCCATCACCTACAACCCATACTGGTAAATACCAGCTCTGAATGACGTCATGCATCAGACATGGGAAATTTTCTTTTCTTGTGGGTGTTAAAATTAAATAAAATTACTAACTTTACCAATATTTCTTTTGCTTAGTTTTTCTGTTTCCCATTTCAAGCATCTGTGTGAAGCTGTATTTCAAAGGGACAACACACACTTCTCACAGAATAGCTTCTCTTTGAATTATTTTATTGGAAAGCATTTTGTTTAGTCATGGAAAGAGAAGTCAACTCTGCCCATTAAAAAAAGGGGGTTCTTTTTAGAAATATGCTTTTGACGCTTTCAGAAAGCTTACCAAATCACTATTTATATCTACACTTTATTATTCTAACAATATAAAATGGAGACAATAATAAAAGCTCCTTACCTACAAATAAAGTTTAATATAGAGATATTTCAAATGCAGTATTCTGAGCTTATAACTGTAAGCCTATGAAAAGAAGTTAAACAATTATTAAATAAGCTGTTTAATAGCTGACCCCACATTGGTTCATAATTTATCATGAATTATGAATTAACTTCATTAGTCAGATGAAACATTAATTACACAAGTATTTCAGGGCTAAACTAAAAGTGAAAAATCTCATTTACTTTCTGATAAAATTGTTGATCTGTCAGCACTGGAATCTCAGCCACTGAATGAATAAACTTCTCATATGCAAATATTCTCTTACTGTGATCTAATAGATTAGAGAGGTTTTCTTACACATAGGTTTTTCAAGGTCAAAGATTAATGAGAAGTTATGATAAATATTATTAGCTAGATATGACATTTAACACACATTAATGTAATTAATCTTTTAAGACACGTAGGTAAATTGTGGTGTTTATTATACAAGGATGCATTGCAAAGTTATTTCATACATGGGGGATTTTCAAAGTCCCGCATGATGACATTGATATAGTGCTACTACTCTGTTATAATCTTTGTATATTATTTGAGTGTAACAAATACTTCATTCACTGCCTGCCCTAAACTTTGCATTTGATGACATTCTTGCTGCTGTGTTAATATCGGGTCTATTAAGCTGGACCTCATGGTCCATTACCCTTTCTTTAGGCCTGACCCCATGAAGTTTAAGGGTCTTGAGCACAGTGTGAAAAAGCAAAGGGTTTCACTCTCACCCAAGGAGCTCATTAGGACTTTATAGAAACACAAAAAATACTCACAACAGTACCAACATTTGCACTGAGGGATACTCACCAGACAAACAGCCTGGTGTCAGGAGGTGTTCATTGTTCCCTTTTTCCAGGCCTGCACACCAATTTAGCAGGCTAACTAAAGGGACCACTCATTTGTAATCCCCCATTT
>WAAG01034946.1:96207-147269 GCA_013390105.1 Tichodroma muraria | reverse complement strand
TCCAACCCAAACCAGTCCATGACACTGGAAATTTACAGTCTATATGCTTAGCAGTTACATTTGAAAACATCCACTACACGAGTGGAAAGGTGGGTTTGAATCCTCCCTGGGTCATTCCCTCCCTCCTGGATCAGTCACAAGGACAGTGATGGCTGACAGCAGCTCCCGAGTGGATGTCCCATGTTTGGGACATCCCAGTTCGTGGGGAGCTCTGTAGTGAGCTCCCAGTTCATGAACCTGGGCAGGGAATCACATTAAATAGAGAGGAATAAACTCACAGGTCTGTTCAAGTGAGCTCCAGGGACCAGAAGTGCCTTAATAATCGCCAACAGACGTTCAGAGACACTTTCAGTTTAGAAACACCACAGGGAAACCAGAAAGATTATTTTTCACTGACATAACTTCTAAACACTTATTGCCATAATTAAATTCTCCTGGCAATAACACAGATAAAACTCCACAGTTTTGGTACTATGAAAATGCCTGAATGGAGGCTTTATACTGTACAGTTTAAAAAGAAAGTTATTATGGTGCTAGGAAAGCAAGAGAATACAAGTATTTAAATTAGGTTTATTATTTTTGCAGGATTTTTTAAAAGAAATCTGGTAAAATAAAAAAGTCTAGGTCTTCAAGACAGCAAAACAAAAAATCGGAAATAATTTGAAGCAACAGCATTAAAGAACTGCCTGTAAGGCCAATGCAATGATTTAGTGCTTAGTATAATGTCCCTGATGCACTTAGGGACAAAAGAATTAAATTTCAAGTCCGTCAGTCTCCAAATTTGCAGGAGAGAGATATAATGTCAAGTGAATCAAAGAAGATGGATGAGCTGATGGATTCAAAGGGAGCAATCAGAGTCTTCAGGACACAGACAGATCTGGCAGTTGCAGAATGAGGATTGACAACCTAAAATGGCAGGAAGAGGGAAACCAACCCCCAAATATCAAAGCTCTGGAAATAAAGGTACAGACAACCAAGGGTGGACTCAGCCCCAGGAGGAGGAGGAGGAATGAATAACATTTTTAAAGGGATTTTAGAAGCCAAACTTCCATTTCCCATCAGTAGCACTAAGTGATTTCCACTTTGCTAACATCCTGCATTTTAGCAGAACTACTCCCAGATACACAAAGCAGCCCTGCAATAAAAACCTGCTACAATTGATTAGAGGACAGAGCAAGGAAAGCTGGAGGAAGTCTGGGATGGATCCGCTCAAGCAGACAAGGAGCGCACGATGTTTTCTCAGAATGCATCAATGACACAGATCCCAGAGGATCCGGTGCTAACAGGGAGTCTGAGCTTCTCAGACATCCTTTGAGAGAGACAGGAAAATGCTTTTAATTCCCTTACCTGGGGGAATTTGCGTTTGATGGAGATCAGGGCCCCCTCCGGGAGCTTGGCGAGCTCCGAGTCCCGCACCGCGTGCACCGTGGTGGCTCTGGGCTGGTGGGTCAGGGCCTCCACCTGCAACAGCACAGGGACAGAGCATCAGGGACAATTCACAGCCTGCATCCAACACCAAACATCAGCAGGAAGGGCTCGAAGCGTTCCCAAGAACCGGTGCTGCTCCCACACAGCTGGAGCAGAGCCCTGCCTGTCCCAGGGGTCTCCCCCAGGGCCCCGAGCTGCCACGACATCTCTGCACCCCAAATCTCTCAGGCACACCCTCTGCCTTGGGGCAGCTGCAGCTTCTCACAGAAACAGAACCCAGAGCCCCAGAGAGCCCCCAGAGGGAAAGTTTTGGGAACTGCTTTGAAGAGGAAAAAAGTTTTGAGGGAAAGTTTTGTCTGAGCTGCTTTGAAGGAGCTGCTTCCAACATCTGCCAGAACAACCACCAGAGAGAACTCGGCACCACAACAACCCTGAAAGCCTTTCACCCCTCGGTGCTGATGGTGATGAAGCCATCTAAGAGCCAGGAAAACCCTATTTCTCTACTGCCCCCTCCTTCCTCAATGCTACCCTGAAGCACTTCCATTTTACCTCTGGAAGCTGAATGCCAATGGCCTCGAAATAACTGAGACTCCCTAAAAATTAAAAAAAGGGGTGAGAGCAGGCTGGGGTGGTGGAAGGTGTCCCTGCCCATGACAAGGGGTGGCAACAAGATGAGCTTGCAGATCCCTTCCAACCCAAACTAGCCTGGTGTTCTAGGGGCAAATCAGCATATTTGGGCCAAAAGCAAGCATTGCTTTTCATTATTTAATTTTTTTTTTTACGTACACATGTTTGCCTGTGCTGTGTAAATAGGAATGCCTGAATGGTTTAGGCTGGAAGGGAGCACTGGAGCTCATCCAGTTTCACACCCCTGCTCAAGCAGGGTCCCCTGGAGGAGTCACTCAGGGTTGTGTCCAGACAGGTCAAACAAGGAAAATCTACACCAGAACACACCTGCCTGACCAGTGCCCAATTATTTCACCTAGAAACATCTATTTTATTGACATCAGAAATAGATAAAGAAGAAGATGGCGACACAAAGAGAGTTTAATACAGAGATCTTCTCCTTTATGGAGAGAATCTGCCACCATATAAACAACCTGGGGTAAAAAAAGCAAAATGCAGCTGCCGCCCCAATCCCACCTGCCACAGACCTGCCACTGCCTCTTGTGTTGTTTGGAAATGCAGAAATCCAATTCCCTGGTGAAGTTTCTTCCCATGGCCTGTGAGTTCTCATGGCAGGAGAGGCGGTGTCACTGGAGCTAGAACCTTTAACTGCTTAGGAACAGCCTGGTGCTCCGTTTTGGGAGATTGAGCAGCAGACAGCATTTATTGGGCTTAAAATCCATAGATCAGCCATATCCAAAAGAATGGCTGTCGTTGTAGCAGCTGTAATTACTGAGGTTAAAATACAAACAGAAAAATCCCTCCCTAACTGCAATTTACTCACATTTCGAATCAAAGTGAACGTGATTTTGCATTTTTAATTTTACACTAGAAAAAGAAATAAATAATATATCAGCTTAGAGCTGTTTGAGTTGTTTAGAGGTTTGGGGGTTGATGGTTTTATTTGTTTGATTGATTTTTGGGGCTTTTTTTCAGGATTTTTTTCAAAGCTTATGTTGACAGCAAATTCCAACAGAAGCAATTAATTCCTCGCTGTACTATGGGCTCAGACACACAAAATGAGCACCAAATTAATAATAATAATAATAATAATAATAATAATAATAATAATAATAATAGTAATAGTAATAATGACGATGATAATAATAATAGTAACAATAATAGTAAAATGCCTTGTGCAAAACATAACACAGCTCAGTGATCCCACTTCCACCAAGATCACTCCCTCCCTGGAAGGCTCCATGTTCACAAAACGGATAATTCAGCCAACCAGAACATCCTGAACTCCGAAACTTGCCAGTAGTCCAGAAAACTGAAATGAACTTGCCAATATTAATTTGAATTTCACCAGCACCAACTGCTCTGCATGGAGAACTGCACAGGGAAATTTAAAGCACATTCATTTTGCAAGCCCCAGCCTCAGTTTTTTTCTCAGGTACCAGGGATGTTTTGTTCTGTCATCACATTTTAAGCTAATTACATAGAAGGGCAAAATAAAAAATCATCTTTGTACATACATTTATGGAGAAACAAACCCCCTTAAGGCTCCCCAAAGGGCTGTATAAGATGTTCTGTTTTATCTCCCTCCCCTATTACCAACTTTTTATCACAGGTTCTTGGCTCTGTAATTTACCTTCCTCCTCTTGAAAGCAGGTTAAGAGTTTCAGCTGTTAAAATAAAACCTTTCCTCTCAGCCAGGCACCTCCTGACTGAGTTTAATTCGTATCAAGAAGAAAAACGCCCAAACTGTCCAAGATCCTTTGCCACAATTTCTGTGATATATGAGTGTATAAAATCAACTGTGCTCCAAGGGGCTCCTGAGCCTTTCAGAAAAGATGAAATTTGTAAATTTGTAGAAAAGGCAATTAAATTTGACTTTAAACACAGCCTCAGGGAGGGTTTTTTAGCTCCCAAGTGTAACTTTGTCTTTTTGACAGAGCAGAGGGCAGAGGGAGACCTTTTCCAAACCTCCTTCCCAAGGAGCCATTCAAATATCCAGATTTGCAACAGCACCACTCCCAGAGACCCCTGCAAGTGCTGACTGCAATTCCCAAGTGATTACAGAAATTGGACCTTGGACTTTTCTTACATTATAACTTCCTTCTTACAGGAAGAACATCCATTATAACATACTTCTTACAGGTACTATGGAAGTCTTGGATATTTTCATTTAAACACACCTCAGTATTCCAGCATGGAAAATGTCTGGGTCCCAGACACTGTACACAAGGAAATTCAAACTGTGCTTTCCCCTTGGGTATAGTTATCTGAGTTCCCAATCTCTGTGTTTATTAATAATCCCCATTATTCACCTATTAATTATCCCAGAGAAGCTGTGGCTGCCCCTGGATCCCTCAAGTGTCCAAGACCAGCTTGGATGGGGCTTGGAGCAGCCTGGGACAGGGGAAAGTGTTCGTGCCCATGGCAGGGATGGGACTGGATAGGCTTTAAGGTTCCTTCCCTCCCAAATAATTCTGGGATTCAGTAATTAATGCAATATTTCCTCTTCACTGAAGTGTGAGGATCTCATTTGGATCATCTGCAGGATGATTCTCCACCGCATTCTCCCCTCTTCACACCCTGTGGTTTTAGAGCCTTTTTTGCACTGGTTCTACACTTGCTGCACATGGAAATCTACCAAACCCTTTCGGTTTTGGCTATTTTCGTCTTCTTCCGAGACCAAAAACATTATAACATTGAGTTGCAGCTCTCCCCTGAAAGTAACGCTTCTTTACTTTTTATTTTTTTAATAAACCATTTGAGATATCAACTGTTCAGAGATTCAGATATTTTTCTTCTTGCTTAGGAAAAAAACATTAGTCTCATGCCATATGAGTATTTAAAATAATTTCTATCTTAAACCACGTTCAAATCCTTGGACTCCTCTGCTCAGTGAACCTTTTTAACAGGTTTTCTTGTTTTTCCAGGTTTGTAAAAGTACGAGACTCAGAGACCTAGCTTGAACTTCAAAATGAACAAAATACACTTGTGATCAGAAGACTGTAGCATTTCCTTGGTCATAAAAAAGGAAATTTAACATTCTGATCACCCACCACAGCTGCAGCAAACAACACAAAACCACCTCCACAATAACATTAATAACCAAATGTTTCAAGAAATAGCATTATTATCTCTCAGATCTTATTGAACCTGACTGGGGAGAGTGTTTATTTATGTATCTGGTTTCATAATCACCCAAGGTTCTCTCTTGAGCTCCTTTCCCAGTCTACCATCAGCATCACTCATCCCCACCAGCTCGAACAGAGCCACAGTATCTGCTCAGTGCAAAAAAGGACCAGTGGAATCTTTCCCACTTCTCCAGCTCAAGCCAACATAACCCTTTTCTTGCTCGAGGCAATTGTACATCTCTGTTCTTCTCATGTCACATCCATTCCTCCTCCTTCCTAACGAGCCTCTAAATAAGTTCCACCTCACTGCCCATTTCTGGGCTTGTCTTTCAGTTTCCTGCATTTGCCATCGTTGTTGTTCCTCTCTCCCTCCAAGAATCCTCTGCTTTTCCTGGAGTTCCCTGGCTGCTGAGCCCACCGTGTCCTCTGCTCTGCCTGGACTGGGCTGCTCTGCTCTTTGCCACCTCATTAGCTGGTGGAGTTTGGTTTTCTCTCATGCAATAAACTCAGCAAGCACACACTGCAGTGCTAATTTCACTTGGAACTCCATCTCCCTGAAATCCTGCTGTGCCTTATTTAGCAGTCCTACAAAAATGCTGAATGTTCCCTTCACCATTCCTGTCTCCAAGGTCGACCCCTTGGCTCCTCAGCCTCAAAACCTCTCTCTATCTCCAGCCCACCCTCAGGAATCTGTCATCCATCACTGCCTTTACTTCCACTCCCTCTAATTTGGGGGAATTGCACAGGAACAGTGTCTCAAATGCTGGAATCATTTGAATCAGAGAGCACAGAACCATTTCCAGTGTTACACACTCTGTGGTTCTTGCAACTAATCATGATATGGCCATGGGTGAGGGCCCTCCTGCATTCTTGTGGTTCTGTTGTTCCTAACACAAAATAAATGAAAACACCCCAACCCCCCCTAAAAAAACCCTTTAAAAATAGACCTGTACTCTTTGTACTGTTCCAGTGAATTCTGACAGGGAGGAGTTTTGAGCAATTGAGTGGAAGGGGCAGAGGATGAGCTTTAAGGTCCTTTTAAACCCAATCCAAAGTCTGGAATTCCATGATTCTCACACCTTCTATTCACACTGTTCACTATTGAACAGTGACAAAACCAGGTTATGCTGCCTCCATCCCATACGATGCACATGATTCACAATCCTACCTTACAAGTTCTTTCTGAAGAAAAAGTGTTGCTGCAAATCTTTTACAGGGAGGGGAAAAGCAATTTATACTCTCACGACCTCTTTTGACTTCATTTCCAACAGTCATTCCTGACAGTTCTTTACAGCTTTCCAAATTACACAGCTGGGAAATGAAAACCAGCAAGTGACATATCCTGTGAGCTGCTCTAAGTACAAATTCCTTTCTGAGCATCTGCATTCGAGAAATCATTTTATTTGCTTAACTTTTGGTGTGTGCACAGCCCCAGTGTGATGAGCACAGTTGTTCTCCTGCTCAGGCTTCAGCACCTCTGAGACTTCCTGGAGCAAACTGGGGCTGGTATAGGGCAGTCGATTTGCTGGCAGGAAAATGTTGCTTCTCCAGACAAATTCAGCCTCAGTTTAACAAACTGTTGGGTGACTTTTCTCACAGTCAGCAGCCACTAAAAATGCAAATTATTTCCAAGTAGTTTATTTTGGAGATTATTTCTTTTCAAGTGACATTTCAAGCAGATCTAGTGCATGAGGAGACATGTCCAGTGCCAATGTTCAGAGCCACAGGCCTGTTCTCCCCAGCCTCCAGCCAGGAGCACATTTACACCAGTGGCTCTTCCCGTGCCTTCCCATCCCATCCATTCTGTAATACACTGTCTTCAGTTGCTCTTCATTACGGCCACTATTCCAACCAAGAATCTGTCATCCTCTCACATATCATATTTCTTCCTCTCCCATCGATTTTTCCTTGCTGCCAGCTCACAAAAAGCAGCAATCTTTCCTCACCAAGGGAACCCTCCTTCTGGCCCTTGTGTAAGAGCACACAAGTTAAAGCACCAATTACAAGGAGACTCTGGGAAGCAGGTCAGGACTCCAAGGATTATTAATTATATAGCTTAAACTCTTCATTTTCCAAATTCTCCCCCAAGACAGCCACAATGACTGTCTGGTAATTAGCCTGATACTTGTATTGTCTTCTCTGCAGCACAGGCTTGGTTCCCACCAGGAGCATCAAGGGCCTGTCCTCAGCTCCAGGCACAGCTGGGTGACACTGGGGGTGCACAGACACCCGCCTCCCCTCTGGAGAGACCATCTGCCAAAACTCCTCACTCCATCCTGAAACACCCCCCCAAAGCAGGCCAGGCTCTACACAAAGCCACGAGCTCACCCCAGGGTGCTGGGAAAGGACCATCACAGAGGGGGACGCAAAGGACAGGGATGAAAGGACACACATCTGAGGAGGGGCAAGGAGGTGAAACATGAACACTGACATCTGCTTCTAGTTCAGGAGGCTCTAGAGCAGGGACAGGCAGTGAGGTAGCACATCTGTATCTCAAGGCCAACACCAGCACTGGAAGAGCACAAAAGAGCCACCTGTGGATTGTCACAGCAGTGTCTTGTCCAGACCAGGGCAGGAGCTGCTGCTGCTGCAACCAAAGCCAGTGAGACAACATCACCAATGTCACAGGAAGGGCAACCAAACACTACCTGGAACATGGATTCTTTCTGGCTTAAACATGCTGCCCTCAGACCCTTCTCCAGCTCACGTGCACCTGGAGCAGCAGAGGATGCTCATCCCAACAGTGCCTGCTCCAGCCCCAGCTCAGAAGGACCTGAAAGATCAACTTGTTTGTATCAGAAAAGGACAAAGGAGGAGACACTGCTGGAAGCAGCGAATGAGTGGGAAGAGCAACCAGACAAACTGCAAATCGATGCTATTTGTGGGAGCAGCGCCAGTGGATGAACTCAGAACGCCATGTACTCTTCAAAGTTGTTCTAACAACCACCTTCTGCAAACTCCCGTGTGCCAAGTTAACCCCGTGACTGAGGACATCCAGCCCTTCTGCTGTGTGCAGAGAATCCAAACCTCCCTCTCTCATTTTTTTAATAGATAAACTTATTAAAACAACATGAAAAGCTTACACACACTTGTGCATCTATACATGGCTATATGCAAGAGTAGATCTAAAATACAGGTAAAAATGAAATAAGGCTGAGCTTGCTACAATTTGTAATTAGGGCAGATGGAGTCATGCCACAGGTTCTCCCCAAAGGACTGAGCCTGCACTTTGTAGCAGTGCAATGACAGTCCTGTTGCAGCAGTGAACATCATTAAGGGACAAAAAAGAGGAAGATTAAAGCTAGGAAGGGAATTGGTAAAAGCCCAGCCTCCTGTACTTAAGTTTTACTCCTTGTATACATGTGGCTATAGAAGAGATTTGAAGTTTCATGCATGTTTTGCTGCCTTGAGTTACAGTCCAAACACCACCAAAAACCATGTCAGAAGCCACCTGAGACACCCACACCAAACACCCACCAAAACCATCACATTTCTCCAGAGTGCTGGAAGAGGATCTGCAAGTGCAATGTCCTGGGCAGGCTGCTCCTCTTTGGGTGAACTACACCTGAACTTCCAGAACAGAAAAACAGAGAACAACCCATGACAAGCTGCTCAGACACTGCCCAGAATGGAGAGATCCTATTGCTTTTGACTCAGCTTCACCCAGGAGTCCCAAACCTGGCTGGAACTTTATCAGGGACCCTTCCGCAGCCTCCGCTGCTGACTCTTCCCCCCAAAATCCTTCCTGTCACCTCCACTCAACTCTGCTCCCACCACTCACTGCCATCCAAGCATTCTGGTGGTGATGACAAGGTTCACTTTTATATCTCTTTCACTCAGTGGCTTTTATTTAATGATGCTTGCCAAAAATAAAAAAAAAGGTTCTATCAAGGAAAACAAAAATTTCTTTTGCTATCAACAGCCTCATGCATTTGCCGGGTTAAAGGGGATGTAACATTAGCCTTTGCTGTCCCCCAGCCAGCCTAGTGCCATGTGGCATCCCTCAGAATGGAAGGGAGAAAGGAGAAGGAGGCAAGGGAAGTAGAAAGCCGTTCTGCAGGGGATCTGGAGGTGTATCAAGAGTGAGCTGATAGCTGGAATTATCACAAGAGAGTTCAGCTGGAAGCAGAAGGGAGACACAAAATATCTTAAGGAATGACAGCCTAATGCATGAAATCACCTATTTGGAACCCAGCAGGTCCCAATTTCTATGACTGTCTGTCATCAGAGCTCCTCATACTCTCTAAAAAGAATGTGGCCCAGGACATCAAGCACATAAAGCACTCTGCAGTGATAAAGCTACCTGAGGCAGCTCCACAGGCAAATGACTTTCCCCCACAACACACACAAAGGTAATTTAATGCCAGCTCCTGTCAAAGCTTTGCTGTAGTGTTGCCAGCCAGCCAGGAGAACACTGAACTCCACCACAACAATTTGCAATTATGGGTGGTCTCTGACCTTTAGTAGCTGTTTAGAACTTGAGGCAAATAAAGATAAAAGAAAAACTGCTGTGGATAAAAAGAAGTAGCTGTAAAGAATCTGAAGAATAGACAGCACTGAGCAGCTTCACTCAGGGAAGATCCTTGTAGGAAATCAAGGTTCACTCAGATGGCTGAGATCAGTGATTAGAGTTTAACAAAAACACTCTCAAGATGGGCTTGGAAATCAGGACACAGCTTCTCTTTTCATTCTGACACTAATTCAGCAGTGCAAATTCAATCTCATTCCTCAGGGCTTCCTCTGCCTCCCTCTGGGGCTAGCAAATACTGGGGGTTTGCTGTTTGTGGTTTGCTTGGTTGGGGAGTTTCACTGGATGGTTTGGATTTTTTTGGCTTTGCTTTTGTTGGTTGTTTTAAATATGAGTTCATACCTAAGATGCTGCTAGGAAAACAATCACTGTTAGTAATGTATTACCAAGAGAGAGAGGAAAAGATGAAAAGAGAACAATCCCTTCCAGGGCCATGTCTCCCAGCTCTGTTCCTCAACCTCATCCACCTCCAATTCCCTCAACTACAGTCTGTGCACAGTGTGCCTGAGGTGGCAATAATCTGAATTCACCTGAAACAGCTTTGTAGTATCTTACGGCTTCAGTAAATGAAGTAGCCATGGTTTGACAAAATCACAAAAATGCAAGGAATTGGCAAAAAAATTCAGATGTTTAAAAAAGGCAGAGCAAAGCAGCTTTAATGTGGAGAGTGCAGTGACATTCAGCTGGCTTTGGAGCTGCCTGATAACATTAATACTGATAAACAACAAAAGCCTGACAAATGTAATCCTGATAGTTTCCTTTCTGTGATTCCTTTGAGGATTACACAGCAATTAAAGATTTCTAACAGGGTTACATTTCCAAAGGACAATAATTCAACCCCCTGAGGAAATCATAAGCCATTTACAGATTCTTCTTGGGTTTCAGCTTTTCAAGAGAGAAAAACGCCATGGACATTTAGCTGTCTTAATTAGATGAACAGCTTAACATCCGAAAATATTTAAAAAGTCTTATTTCTAGAATGTAAAACATGATTTCCTGCCCAGCAGGACCAGTGTGCTGCAGCACTGGCAGCTGAGGGTTCTTTTCTGCAATTTATCCCTGTGTTAGAAGAGTAAGTGCACAAATGCCTTTCTGCACTTGTTCAGCAGTTTCTGTACTCAAAAGTCATGGTGTGTAGCCCTCCTGATAAGAGGGACATTCTGGTTGCTAAAGACAAACAGAAGAAGTGTTGAATTAATCAAAACATCACTGCAGCTTCCCCCCTCAGCAGGTAATTTTGAAAGCTGACTGGTTTGGGGTCAGACCCTGCACACAACAGTGTCCTGGGAGAGGGTTACCAGTAAACCCAGCTCTACACCACCTAAAAGCCCAGCTTTGGAAAATATTTGGAGTTAACAGCTGAGGCTGCTGGGACCTGCCAGGCATTCAGTCATCTCCCCAACACCGCAGCCATCCTCCAGAACTCAAAGTGTGGCCTTGCATAAAAACCTCATTGCACTGAAGGTTCCATCACCTGCAGCTGTTTGAAGGGCACAGACAGTGCACAATCAACTTCAACTGAGCAGCAGATTATTCTGAGGGATGGCTCTGATGGGTTTGTTGCCTTCTCCTCACCCACTACTGTCCTCCCAACAGTGCAAAAAGCAAAGAACACCTACCTCAACACATGCTTGGAGCTGTGACCCTGTGTTCTGACAATCCACCCTGCAGCTTGGAATAAACCAGGGGATAACTGCCCCAGGCTCAGTAGCACTGCCAGGAACAACAGAACCTCAGAGCCTGGGCCAGCACCTGCTATCGACAGGCACAAAAATCAAATTAAAAGGAATCCCCTCTCACACACAACAAAGTGCTAATGAGATCAAGAGAACAAGAGTAAAAACTACAATTTCCAGTGGTTAATCAAGATTAAAACCAAAGCAGCAACACCAAGAAAAGAACTGGGAGACTAAGATAACCATTTCAAACAAGTAGCTTGGTGAAGAGAAGCCCTTTCACTCCATCAACACACAGTTGTCTTCTCTGATCTCCTCTGGGATCACCCAGATCCCAGAGGAGATCAGAGATCAGAGAAGATCTGGGCACGGCAGAAGTGATAATAAGATAAATGAGCCTATTGCTCGTAGATATAATTCACATTTCAACATTTTTCCATAAGTGCATCTATAGCAATGGACTACAAAATTAAAAGATTTCCCCTAAATTAGTCAAATCTTAGTCTCTAGAAAGAAAGACATGTCAACGGTATTTCAGTTGACATAAGTTGGCATATCATTTATGTCCCTGTATTTCAACGGGGAGGGAATTATTTAACAGATTCATCATTGTCCTTTAAAAATTATTTGGAAGTTTCTAAACTGAGTTTTGACTTGATCTGACCAGATACAGTGATTGGAGTTGCCCATCAATAGGGCCAACAGCAGCTGGTGTCCCTCCAAAATGTCTCCCTGAGAGTCAGGATCCTTTTCCCCCTGACAGAGCCGTCCTTGTCAGCTCTTCAAGGAACTCCCCAGGGAAGGAAACTTCAGTTTCTAATCTGCTCTTCTCCCCCTGCATCGACAGACCTCAGGAACAGATGCCATTGAGTCAGTGCAGGGAACAAAACAGTTTGAGCCACAAGTTGAGCCTTGGGAGCGTACGCACACACTTGAAAATTAAGATCTTGTCTGAAACCCTTCCTCTGGCACTGCTTTGCTTCTGCAAGCAGAAATGGCAGAGCCTCATCTCTTATGCAAACGACACATGGCATTTTAGAAGTTCTGACACAGAGGCAGTAAACAAAAAGCCATCGACTACAAGACTCATGTTTTCTTAGTGCCCACAATTACGGGTGACACAGGAGGGTCTCAGAGGCATTCAGGGAGGATCAAGCCACCAGTTCACCAAAAAACCAATTACCATTTTGCTGCTTTCATTCCCTGCAAGCACCCAGCAGCCCAGTCATGTTAATGTCAGGGAAAAAAACCCCAACCCTTCAGCAGGTTTTTGAAGGTTTTTAACAGATTCCACAGAAGGGGATAAACAAAACTTTTTAAAAGCAAAAATATCATTTTGCTAATGCCCTCTGAAATAATGCTGGCATTCTTCACAGATCCTCCCCCATGTTTGCAAAAGGCAGCCAGAGCATGGAGACACTTCCAACAAATGGCAGAGTGAGTCAGTGGGGCTGGGAGCTGTGGGCAGGAAGCAGATGAGAACGTCCACAGAGCTACTAAAGTCTCCAACGTGATTCATGTCATAATGTGGATCCAAAACAGAGACTTGTGCTTTAGGCACAAATTGCATGGGTATTTCTGTATCCCCGCCTGGGCACTCACCAGCAAACAAGGCATTGTCACAGCAAACACAGCCCAGTCCATCCACCAATCCACCTCCTCCTTCCTGCCCAGATAAACAGCTGGGCCAGCCTGGAAAATCCAGCACCAGGCCTTGCAAGGGAGGCAGAGTTTAGCCGTTCCATAGAACCACTCAATTGCAAAAACCTTGGGAGGGAAGAGACATTAAAGCCCATCCCATTCCACCCCTGCCATGGCAAGGACACCTCCCACTGTCCCAGGCTGCTCCAACCCTGTCCAACCTGGCCTTGGACACTTCCAGGGATCCAGGGGCAGCCACAGCTTCTCGGGGCCCCCTGTGCCAGGGCCTCACCACCCTCTGAGCACCATATGCTGCCTGCCACTCAAAACTGCTTTCAGAAAGTAGAACAGGTCTGTTTTTAACCTGGGAGCTCTGCAAAACTCCAGGAGCTTGACAGTGAAAAGCTGCAGATCACCACAGGCAGAGGAAAGCAGGAAAATGCCTGGATGTGACAAAACTGACAAACCTTTCTTCACACACCAAAAGGCCTCACACCACTGCAGTTAGTCACAAAAGATGCCAGCTTTAATCCCTGTCAAACCATGTCATTTTACTTTTAATGAGGTATGCCAAAGAAAGAAAGAAACAAAATTTGGTTTGCTTTAGCACATTCCAGCACACACCTGCTTCTCCAAACACAATCCCAAACCAACACAACTCCTCAGCCAGAGCAACACTGAGTGTGGGAAGAGATCCTTAAATACTGTGCATGTGGAAATATCAAATATGGGGCAAGCAGCAGCCCAACCCAGTCTCTGCTGGGAGCACCTCCAGAACTGCCTCATGTACTCCATGGGCAAAATTTTGAATCAGCTCTCTAAGGGGAGCCTCGGACTCCTCCTTCCCCTTCATTCCTATAAAAAAGAATTTCCTCCCATAGAACTAATCCCAATTCACATGTTTTGGTTTCAGTACTATGCTAATTCTGCCTATAAATAGATACACATTCAGTGTTTAGTTTTCAGCTCAGAATGCGCAAGAGGGCCTGAACAACAAGCTCAGAACTTCAGAAATCTTTTGATTTTAAATATAAAAATCAAACAAGCCACGCATATTTATGACTCCTATTTCTGCTGTTAACTAGGTCTGAGAAACAAAAAATGAACATAAGAGAGAAATTAAACATGGATAAATACTACAGTTTTGAAATGAACAGTTGCTTTAATAGCTATAATAATTACACATTCCCTGCAAAACCTGACAAAGCTTTGAAGTCAGCTCTGCTAACTCTGAGGAGGTTGGACTAGACACTTTCTGGGGGGGTGGGGGCTCATCCAAACTGAATCCTCCTATGGCACTAAATTTATTCAAATCCCATTGCTGCAATTCGTCCAGCCCTGACCTAACAGGCTGCACTGCTCTCACTGGGAGGAAAGTAACCCACGGCACAGAGGAGCACTGGGCAGAACCTGCTGGTTTGGTAATAACCATTTTGGGTTCATCCTTCTTTCCAGACCAAGTCTAACAACCCCATTCACCAACCATTAAAAAAACTTTCCAGGCAGAAGGGATTTTTCTGCGTTTTCAACTTTGGAAGCCCTAAAGGTTAACAAGGGATGGGAGCACGACTGTGTGTCTTTGGCGTGGAGTAAATCCCGGTTTCCCAGCTGGACAGGGCCCCGTGACCCCTCTCACCACTCCGATGAGGTCTCCCCGGCCGTACTCCCCGGTCAGGTGCTTCTTGCCGTCGTCCATGCGCAGCACCGAGCGCAGGCGCCCGTTCAGCACGATGTATGTGCAGTCAGACTTGTCACCCTGCCTGCAGGGGAAACAATCAACAACCAGCATTAAGGAAGCATCGCTGCTCAGCAAATGCATCTGCAGGTTTTGAGTAAGTTGGTGATTTTTCCCTGCCCGGCTTGGAAGATACAGGAAAGTTTTTAATTGACACTTAACGAGCAAACAAGAAATGGAACAGGCACTTGTTAAAAGGTGACTGGAAATATGTTTAATGTGTAACTGTACAGGCTGTGCATAGTTAGCAGAGATGAGGAGTGACAGGACAAAGGGGAATGGCTTCAAACTGAATGAAAGTAGGTTTAGACTGGATATTGGGAAGGAATCTTTTCCCTGGGAGGGGGGGCAGGCCCTGGCACAGGGTGCCCAGAGCAGCTGTGGCTGCCCCTGGATCCCTGGCAGTGCCCAAGGCCAGGCTGGGCATTGGGGCTTGGAGCAGCCGGGGACAGTGGAAGGTGTCCCTGCCATGGCAGGGGGGGGCACTGGATGAGCTTTAAGGTCCTTTCTAACCCAAGCCAGTGTGTAGTTGCATGTTCAGACTGGAAGGGGATGACCAGGGTGTGAGCAGGCCTGAGGGAACACCACAGGCTCATTGCTGGTTACTCAGGAGCTCGTTCCCATTGCAAGGTCAACGTGGATGTGCAGAGGAATTCTGCAGGTCAAACAGCAAGACCCCCAGGTGGCTCCAAATTTAGTGCACATACCTTTGTCTACCAAGAACTTTTTGCTATATCCAGCTGGCACGATTAGGAGTGCTGCTGCGAATGCTACACTTCTAGTGGTGGAGTTAAAACAAATGCAAGGAATTTCAGAAGATTTTAACAAGATATTGAAAGCTAGGAGTGTTTTGATGCACAGAGTAATCCAAAACTTCCATTGGCATTGGTGCTGCAGGCATGATTATAAAAATTGCAATTATACAGATCATGTTCTAAATTAGACTGTTACTCTCCCACCACTGCAGCAACCACATAACAGCTCAATTGCATCCTAGTACATATCCATAAAACTAAGTTTTCCCAAGGTAACTTTTGCCCCTTAAACACAAAATTCCTGTTTTCAATTTACTGCTGAATAAGCCAAACTAAATTACCTTTGAGTTTTGCTGTTTATTTCAGAAAGGCTGAAAACCTCTGAGCAATAGATCTTCATGCCCTCAACAATGCAGAAACTACCACCAGAATATGGAACTGTGTCTTAATCAATTATACCACTTCAAAAGCTTGCCAAGGCAACAGAAAAGAGGAGAAATAGTATAAAATAATTTAGCAACATGTGGAGACAAAAGACTGAAGCAATGTTAAAGGTACTGCAGAAAGAAAATAATCTCAAAATAGGCAAACAAATAAACCTGATGGAATGGTTGATAAATACAGCCCGAGGTTCTCATTTTCCACACCCCCAAGGGAGCACAGCTCATAAAGTAGGAAAATTTCAACAAACATACAATTTTGTCCACATCTCACCTGTAAACAGCTCGTCCAGCCTCAACCTCCATCCAGTCCAGAGCAAAGTCAATTTGCCTGACAAAGGGGGACATTCTCTTCACGACAGTGTGGGCCACCCCCAGCACCACACTGGGCTGCTCCCGCATAATCCTGAGGAAAAAGGAAAGTGTTACTGAACCACCTCTCCACAAGAGGAATAGCTGCCCCCAGGCACCAGGTCCCAGCCCAGCCGGGCAGTAATTCCCAGGCCACACCCCACTCCTGCCACCGGCACTCTCACCAGGGACTCTCTGACAAAACACAGGGCTGCCCAGCTTCCAACCCTGCCCAAATTAAACGGCACTCAGAGCTGGCACTCTACTAGAAGCAGGATGCCAGTCCTGCTGTCTGGCCCAATTCCCTTCTCCCAGTGCAGCAGGATGGACAGGAGCCATGTGAGCTCTTGTGTATGAGCCACCCTCCTCATTTCCCCCTCACACAGGTCTCTCATGACTCAGGAAAATGTTCATCCTGTCCTCAGGATCTTCCCTCCCTGCTGTTCTGCCCATCTCAGTCTCTTGCTCGTGCTCAGTTTCCCCCACATATCACATCAGAATCTTTTTATATGTAAAGTCTGATGCACTTAAAAATAAAACACCCGCTCTGCATTTCAGATATTCCCTTTTCCCTGTTGCAAAGACCACAAAGAACTGAAATAGCTTCTAATAAAGCTCCCAATCTTCACACTGAATGTTTTTAGTCATGCTTAAAAGTCTCTAATAATAAGGACACCATGTAATTTAGTATGTTCCTCAAACTGAAAAACTGAGAAGGTTCTGCGAGGACAACCTCAAACTCCATGTTGACTGTGAGGCCTAGCAAAAATCACTCTCACAAACACCTGGGAATTGCTCAGGAATGTCTAATTTCTCCTTCCTTTTAGACTGAAGATCACTTCACCCAGTCACTGTGGGAGTGAGCACTCAAATACCTCCTGAAGCACTCCCCAGAGTGAATGGATCTCACACGTCAGGTTGTTCCACCTGTTAGGGCAGCTTGTCTTTCCTGTTCTTATAGAGCATCAAGGGCAGACTACTAAAAAATAGTTATAACACAAGAGAAATAACAACTCACAAAGAAGTAGATTTGTGTCTGCAGCCCCAGCACATGAAGTGCACACAGAAAGATGAGGGAGCTGCATGAAACCTGTGCATGGACAAGCAGGCTGCTCCAAGCCCCAGTGTCCAGCCTGGCCTTGGACACTGCCAGGGATCCAGAGGCAGCCACAGCTGCTCTGGGCACCCATGCCAGGGCCTCACCACCCGCCCAGGGAACAATTCCTTCCCAATATCCCATCTAGCCCTGTCCTCTGGCAATGGGAAGCCATTCCCCTTTGTCCTGGCACTGCAGACCCCTGTAAGTTGTCTCTCTCCATCTTTCCTGCAGCTCCTTTAAGCACTGCAAGGCAACACTGAGGTCATCCCAAAGCTTCTCCAGGTGAACAATCCCAGCCTTTCCTCCCAGCAGAGCTGCTCCATCCCTCTGATCCCCCTGGTTCCTCCTCTGGCTCTCTCCAGCAGCTCCAGGTCCTTCCTGTGCTGGGCCAGGGCTGGGGCAGCTCTGCAGGTGGGGTCTCACCTGAGCCCAGGGCAGAGGGGCAGAATCCCCCCTGCCCTGCTGCCCACGCTGGGCTCAGCCCAGGGCAGGGGGTTCAGGGCTGGGGCAGGTCCAGCTCTCACCCCCAGTCCCTCTCCCAGGGCTGCTCCATCTGCTCAGCCCAGCCTGGAGTGATCCCAGGGGTTGTCCTGACCCAGGGGCAGCTCCAGCCCTCAGCCTGGTTGGAAACTCTTGAGATTCCTTGTTAAGTTTTCTGCATCCATGCTCCCCTCACAAGGAAGGTGCCAGATTGGTAAGAAAATCTCCTTAGCAGACCCTGTTATGAGGGAGCTCTCTGAGCACAGATCATGTCAGCTTTTTATCTAACCTCATTCCTAAATGACAGAGGAAGAGAGAAAGGTATGGAAGGAGCACTGTCACTCTTTGTTCCCTAATTGGATCACAGTAACCAGGACCACTGTAACCAGGCAGAATCAGAGAAAGCCCAAGCAGAGATCCACAAACCAAGACTGTGACAACAAAAGCAGACTCACCAGGAGCTCTGCACTTCCTGGATGTGGCACAGAAACTGCCCTGAAGTCTTTACAACATCAGGACTCTCCTTCATTAGTGCCAGGGCTGCAGCAAGAACCCCGGAGCTGCCAGGGACTGTGGGACAGTGCAGCACACATGGAGCCTTCCATGGATACTGCTCTCCTCACCCAGAGCTCCTATTACTAGTTCTGCAATAATGAAACCTAAAATTTCAGCCCAAAGCCCTGAAATTGAAAGGACAGAAATCCACAGGCACATATCCCAATTTCATGTTGAACTCACCCCACTCATACCCCTGCACTTGAATGTCTGCAAGGTAAATTAAACTGAACACTAGCTCTTACATTTAGTACACTTAAAAATCCATCCAGCAAACACTATTACCAAAAAGCAGGACAGCTTTTCTCTCCTGACCCTCTTCTCTTGCCCTGATTTTCCATGCCATCCCACCATCCTGATCAAGATACCAACAGACACATGGAAAACACCAGCCCTATCCCCCTTCTCAGCAGATTCAAAAGTTAAATAAAGCCCCTAAAAATCCTGTATGATTTAGCTCACTGGTTTTATTCCACTTGATTATTTAGCCCTCTAAGTCTCTTCCCACACAGGCTCTCTGCTGTCATCAATAAAAGCCATTTACTCTTTTCCTCCCTCATAATATATATCTTAATACTTAATGCATTCAAAATGCAAACTAACAGGCTTCTTCTATTTCTACCTGGAGCTCTCTCACATCCCTCAGTGCCGTGCAGCTTCTACTAGAGAATTAACACAGAAGTTGAGACCCACCCTTAACAGGAGAAGAGAAGAGTTTTTTTTCCCCCATTATCAGCCCGGTTTCCTTCCTCTCACATGGGCACTTACATCCTTGCTCTTCTGTTTGGCACATGGCTGGCACTGGGAAAATTAAAATGCAAAGCTCTGTACTGAAGAGGTTGCTGAAGGGACTTTGAGGATTCTTTACTAGAAAGCTCACCAACTATAACAGTAAGGGCTAAGTAGTTTCTGTGAAAGTCTGGAGCTTCTGCAGATATTCTTAGGGATGTGGCTGCGATGGGATTTTTAGCTTAGCTGGCAAGACCAAATGAAAATCAAAGCTTTCCTGCTTCTCTGGCAAGTGCACATGATTAAGCCTCCAAAGTGTGAAATTTACAGAAGCAGAGAATGTGAGAGAGCCACTGGTAGCACAGATCCTGAATTTATTCCCTCAGGAGAGCCTGGTGACAACTTGATTCCCGTTTTCCAGGAGCTACCGCGGGGGCACCGCACGCCGAGAGCGGCAGCTCCCAAAGCACTGCAGGCACATTCCATGGAATCTCCCCTGGATTCACCACACCATCAGCTTGTGCCACCCCTGGACTTGCACTCTGCATCTACAGACAGCCATTTACTCAAGGCAGCACCACAAAAAGACTCCTACCCTGAAGTTTCAGTGGGAAGGATTTAATCCAACATCCAACACTTAATTCTCCACCCCAGGCTCCTTCCATTACTGTGCTCTTTGCCTCGTGACAACCACTGGCCATGTGTTTTCTGCTTCAGCCTCTCATTAATTATTGAGGAAAAACACACAAGAGTTGTTCCAGGGCAGCAGAGAGGAAAAGAGGAAACATGTGACAGGAAAAGAAGAATGAAATTTTGGAGAATAATATGAGCTCTTGTGAAATTTCACTAGTCTGGAAGCTAAGAGAAAAATAAACAAATTAAGACAAAAACAATTCCTCTGAGATTCCAGGCAAAGGAGAAAGCTGAACATTGTGGAACTGTGAACACAGAATTTACATAAAAATGGCAAACAGAACTACATCCTATTTTATTAACAAGTTTTTTTGCTCATAGAGTTCAAAGCAAAAATGAACCAATAAAAGAAACCCGATGCTTTTCAAAGCGTTTCTCCAATGTCACTTTTGAATATGGAGGAGGAAGTGCCATAATGCCTGGGCTGCAGGACAAATTGTGAAGATGAAGTGCTGGAATATCACAGAGCTTGTAAAATGTAGAGAACAGATAAAAGACTTTAAAGGAGAAAAAGAAAGATTTGGAAAGGACCCAAAAATGATGATGAGGTGATACATTGATGGGCCTCGATCCTTGACTCGTAAGAGTTAATGAAAGCAGAAAGGTAAACTGGAATGAACAGGAGGTAATTCAGCTCTTGAGAGAGAAGAGATGAGAAGAGAAATCTCAGGAAAATGAGCTTCAGTAAAAGAGAGAGAATCCAGCCCTGAGTAGAAAAAAAAACAAGAAAAAAAATGGAGGAAAAGGTGGAATCTGAGCTGGCTGAGACAACATAATGAAATTTGAAGTCAGAAACAAGTAAGAAAACAACAGCAGGAAACGACAGAGAGGAAAAGCAGCCGTTTAGAAGAAATAGCCCGGTACCACACGGAATGGCACAAGAGGGAAGCATCTCTCAGAAATTAGGCCAAAGAGTTGACAACCACCTCAGAGCTTGGGAAAAACACAGCTCATCAACAAGCACCTGCTGAGCACAGCATGTTCAGCTCCACAGCCACGCAGCCTCCAGCCTGGGGTGGGAAAACCAAAATCCCACAATAAGGATTCTGGGGTAGAGTTGATCAAGAATACAAACAACTACAATTATTTGGAAAGCAGGAAGTATGCAGAGATGGACATCACAGTGGCCTAGAAAACACTACAACCCCCAGAAGTCCTCCATGTAACTCAGGACTCATGGCACATTCCAGAAGCTGGAAAATGAGATTATGAAAGGAAATTGTGCATTAGGCACAAATTATCTGTGTGAACCAATTCTAACTCTAAATGACAAGATCACAGAATAAATCAAGGGCTTTAATCATTATTATTGGCAACAAGGCTAACCACAGTCATCACAGTGGATTTTTAATTACCTATATTCCCCTTTAAGCGTTAAGTCCCAAGTCAGGTGCTACTTCCAAGGTCCAGGAAGGAACCTGTCCTGAACAGGGGAATTATTCTTTAACCTGTTCTATTAAGGAGCATTACAGTTACACTCAGACCTATCACCTGGCTCTGTCTGAGAACAGAACTGGGGAGGTTTTCCAGCAAAATGGAATAATTAATCCAAGCAAAAGGGCCTGGCAAAGAAGCAACTAACCCAGCAAAGTGCAGGCTCTGGGCAGACTTTCTTATTTGGATTATGAAGTATATGAAACTTGGGCCATAATTCCTACCCCACTGGGTTAAGTGCTCTATAGGCCTTGAACAAAGATGTCACCATTTATTATTCCCATGTTCCCTGCACTGCTTCTTGCTGGACTTAAACCACCTGACAGAAGGGACCACAGCTCATTCAGGCACCTAAACCCACCCCATGAAGTACAGGGCTTGCTGTGGGATGCACCTGCAGCAGCACAGACATCCAACACTTGGATTTAAAATCATGGAATCATTACAGTTGGAAAAGACCTCCAAGAGCATCAAATCCAAGCTTTAACTTAATACCCCCAGGCCCTCTAAACCGTATTACAAAGCGTCACATCTTAGGCACATCTTAGGTGTTCACTCAGGTGTTTCTGAACCCCTCCAGAGATGGTGACACCACCACTGCCTGTTCAGATGTCCGATCACCTTTTCAATGAAGAAATTTTCCCTAAAATCCAACCTGAACCTCCCCATGCCATTTCTTCTCCTCCTGGCCCTGTTCCCTGGGAGCAGAGCCCAATCCCCCTGGCTGTCCCCTCCTGTTAGGGAATTGTGCAGAGCCAGAAGGGCCCCCCTGAGCCTCCTCTTCTCCAGGCTGAGCCCCTTTCTCAGCTCCACTGACCCTCCTCTTCTCCAGGCTGAGCCCCTTTCCCAGCCCCCTCAGCCACTCCTGGTGCCCCAGCCCCTTCCCAGCTCCA
Organism: Tichodroma muraria; assembly: GCA_013390105.1. Classification (NCBI taxonomy): domain Eukaryota; kingdom Metazoa; phylum Chordata; class Aves; order Passeriformes; family Sittidae; genus Tichodroma; species Tichodroma muraria. The sequence goes on along the minus strand of WAAG01034946.1, from coordinate 125,077 downwards.
TCCCCTTCCCTGAGCACAGCTCCAGCCCTTCAGTATCCTTCTTGCAGTGAGAGACCCAAAATTAAACCCAGGATTTGATGAGTGACCCCTCACCAGCACCCAGCACAGAGGGAACAATCACTGCCCTGGTCCTCTGTTCAAAAGAGTAATAAAAAAAATTTCTAAAAAATACTTTAAAACCCCCAGATCTGCGCACGTTTGAACGGCAGAACTCACTCATAGAAATGGGACTTGGAGATGGAGAGGAAGCTGCAGTCTCTGTTGGCCTTGATGGTGAAGATCAGTGGCTCCCCAGTGAGGACAGCGAGCTGGCCCACGAGCTCCCCAGGGTGGGTGATGAAGAGACAGGTGTCCTCCTCAGAGTCAATCTTCCTCTGGTACACGTGGAGCACCCCCGAGACCACAAAGCAAACATTGACATCCTGGAGCAAAAGGAAAAAGAAAAAAAACACCTCAATAAAAATCCCCCAAGATTTTAGAAGTAATTATCCCAGTGACAGCGCTATCACACCGATCTGTTTCCCAGAAAGCTCCCCTATAGCTTTTGAACAATTAGGTGGTAAAATAAGACACAACAGTGAATTATTAAAAGCAGGTTATGAATATTTAAAATTAAGCAGGCACAATATTGAAAAACACGTTTCTCTTTGGGTGGTTATGAAAAATGAAGGCTGCATCTTCAAGATATCAAGGAATAAACAGAATTGGGAGAGAAGCAGATAATGGGGAATCACAGCTGCAGGATGAGGGGCATGACAGGTCAGCAGAGCAGAACCCAGCACTGGAACTGGAGCTGCCCATCATCTGTTTTGCTTAAGCTCCTCTATTTACACAGGATTATTATAAATGAAGCTTGTTATTTCCTAAACACGCTTTGCTATAAACTAATAATGCTGTATTGGTTTTGTATGAAGGCTTTACTGCAACTGAGTGGTATTACAAAAGCCCAGAGTGCAGGGTGTGAGAAAAGGCTTCCCAGCCCCCACAGCTCCTGAGGAAGGATGAAGGTGAGACACTCCACACCTTCCCACGAGGTCCATCAGAGCTGACAACACCCAGGCACTAGATTCCCACTGTGGCTCTGGCTGCAGCACCAGTCCTGTGTGCAGGAAGGCCCAGAGCTGGGGGTGTTTCACCTCCAGAAGAAATGGCTTGGGAGGGGACAGGTGGGAATGTTTGATTTGCCATCAATGTGTATAAACACCTCCTGGAAGGGCACAGACTGAGCCAGACTCACCTGATCTCCCTGCCTGGACAGCACAGTGCCAGCAGTGACCTGATGCAGCGTCACTTTGCCATTCAGCAACGCAGGATTCTGGAGAAGAAAGGGGTGGGAGGTACAATTTAGGGCTCTGTGCACAGGTAAAGGTCCCAGAATGTGAGGAAGCACCCAAATAAGGCAAGTAAGAATAACAGTTAAGACTGTGCTACAAGTACTTGAATTTCTTTAAAATATGGCATCTATTTTTGTATTTCTTTACCCAACAAGTATTTCTCCCAGAAGAGAAAAAAAGGTTTGATCCATTTTAATTTATCACACTTGGATTCTTAAGGATTTTCTATTAATCAATCCCCCCCCACCCCAGACTCTTTAAAGGGTCTATAATGAAAAGAGATCGATATCAGCTGGCATGAAAACCATAAAACATGAAGCTACTTTCAAAGGAAGATGAAACTAGAGGAGACTCCCTACATCATGGAGTAACTGGCTTAGATGATCCAACACTGGCTTTGTCCCAGCCCAGCCCTGGGCACACAGCTCAGCTGTGCTGTACCTGCAGAGCAGATTTTCATGCACACTGTACAACAAAAGCCTCCCCAAGCTCAGGAACTCCTGTGCTCAGGCAGAAAAATGCAGAAATTTCACTCCCAGCTGAAAAGCACATGGGAGGAAAGGGTCCTCCCAAAAGCCACCCTCAGTTTGGACCCCAATCCCTTGCAACGTCAAGGAGCTGAGCTGCCTGATTCCAAAAATTCCTTTGATCCAAACATTGCTTTCATGCAATGAAAAGAAAATTAAACCATGCAGACAGATAGGCATGGAGAAACTTTTCTTTCCATCTCAAAGAACTGCCCACACAATCTGGGGTCCTGTGTGCAGTCAGGATCAAACCCTAATGCTTCAGGCCACCTCTGCTTTGGCATAACTTTCACCCAAACCAGCAAACCACAGAGTCACAGACTGGTTTGGTTTCAAAAGGACCTTAAATCTGAGGGACTGACCTCATCCAGTCATGTGCAGGGATTCCTTTCACTGTCCCAGGCTGCTCCAAGCCCCATCCAGCCTGGCTTTGGGCACTGCCAGGGATCCAGGGGCAGCCACAGCTGCTCTGGGTACCCTGTGCCAGGGCCTGCTCATACTTCAAATAAATAATTTCTTCCTGATATCTAATGTCAGTCTGCCCTCCTTCAGCTTAAGGCCATTCTCTCTTGTCCTGTCACTCCATGCCCACAGTCCCTCTCCAGCCTTTGTATAAATCTTCAGAATTTCATCATTTTACTACCCCTGAATGGGCTGGGGCAGAAAACAAGGCTCAGTTATGGGTTCACATGTTAGGCTGAAGAGAGGCAGCCCAGTCCTGGCTCTCACAGCTTCCCTGGGTATTTGGCTGTGCCTCAGAGGCAGAAGCACTAAAAGCTGCACTCACAGGAAGAACCAATTGAGCACAAGAGCAGAGCAGAATGTGACCCCAGTCATCAACTCCATTCCAGCAGGAAACCAGCACAGCAGAGATGTAAACACTCCACCAGCGTAATTGTTCTCCCAGGCTGGAATTTTTCCATTTTGGGTTGGAAAAAAATAGTGCAAGTGAAATAATCACAATAATTCTTTACACCTACTGCTGATAAAAAGAACATATTTTCATCAAAAATAGTTTTATTAAAGCCAATCTGTTTCATGGGAACATATCCAATGCAGAGAACCTGACAAGCACCTGTCAAAATATTTCAGTTCAGCAATAGCAACTCAACTAATTTCTATAATGTTTTTTCTATATTTAGACATTTATGGTTGTATAGTATTATCTATTCTTAAAGCCAAAGTTGTAACTCTGAAAGTACCTCTCAGCAGGGGAATTCAGGCTCCCCCATGAGCTCTACTTATCAAGAGCATTTTCAAGCTGCATCAGCTCAAAAAAAAATTGCTGCAAAGATTTTCTTCATGTCTGAGACTACTTAAGTATTGGGATAGTACTCAAGAGCTGTGAAAACCTCAGCATTGGGGATCTTTAAGAACAGCTTAGCCAAAAACCTGCCAGAAATGACTTAGCAATATCTGATTCTGCCTCAGGCATGGAAGGGACTGCATGACCTCCAAGCAGACCTTGGTATCCTCCTTTGCTGTGCTATAACTGCCCCATTAAGCAATAAAAGAGCTGACAAATAAAATCCATCCTGTCTCTCTCAGATGGGTGAGACAGCAAACTCAAATTCAGCATCACACAGTTACAGGGTTTAGGCTAAAAACCTGAACTGATCCCCCCAGCCACGAGCTTTTAGAGAAAATAAGTCATTACTCCAAAATGCAATGTAAAAAATGTAAAATGTAAAAAAGCTCAATTTCCCAGCAAGTTTCTTTCTTCGCAGGACTGTAACAAATGACTGCAGCAGGAAACTCAACAAATTTGGTTACAATAGCAAATATATGAAGCAACAGAGGTTATTTCTGGGTAAAAAATTAGCAGGGGTTTATGGTACAGAAGTGAAAACACAAACCAGTTATAAGCAATTTAAATGAAGCAATAATTAACTGGGACAAATAATATTTTTTGTCGAAGGAAATTCCTTTGTAAATCACAAAGAAGAGATGCCCTACAACACTGCTCAACCCTCCCCATCATAACTGCAGATAAAGCTGAAAACACACAAAAACACACAAACTACATGAGGCTGAAAACCATTCATGACAGAGAACCAAGGAATTCAAGTTACTTAAAATAAAAGAAAAAAAAAGAAAATTTTAATTCTAAAGTCAGATACCTCAAGGCTATTTGAAATAATGCTTCTCTTCTAGAGACATTTACCCCCTCTGTCACATGAAAAATAAAACAACCAAAAAAATCCCAAACCTACTATCTGTCATCAAAACATCTCAATTTTATTCACTCTGATTGGCTGCTCTGAAAAATAACAACTTAAAATGTTTCCATCCAGCTAAGACCTCATCTTTTTAAGAGAGGAGCTCACAAGAATTCATTTTCTTTCATGTAAGCAGCACTGAACAGAAATATTTTGTACACAGTAAGATTCTTCTTGCATTGCCTGTAGAAGAATCAACTTTTGCTATTCCTACATGGAAAAAAAAAATGAGCTTTCAATGACATTTCTGGCATTTGGCCACATTGCACCAGATTCTGATTTGCTTTTGAAAAACTAAGGTGCTTGAAAATCCTACCCTATTTCACCATTACTTAGCTCTTCATGTTACAAACCCTGCCTATTAGGTGCTGCATTTTAAGGACACTGTTGAAATCAACGTTATTTCTAAACTGCTACTTGGTAATTACTGAGAAATTTACTCTAGACTAAAAGAAAACTGCTGTAATCAGAAGCTTCAGTAATCTTGGAATTTTTGCTTATGATCTGATAGTTGGATCAGGAACAGAATAGATGAAATCCCACTTTACTCCTTCTGCAATAAGAATTCATTCTAAAATAGCCTGTAGCCTTTCATGAGGATATAAATGCCTGAAAAAACCTGAAAATTAACATAATGCGACAGGTAAGGCTCCTGCAGTTTAAGAGACCTCAGATCACTGATAATGTGGAACAGGCACCTCGAGCCTCACAGCTGGGAGCTGAAAGACCCTGACAGGGATTTTGAAGCTGCAAGGGGAATAATTTTGGAAGTCAGGAGGGAATGCTAAAATCTAAAAGTAAAATCTTTTAAGTTCCAGCAAGTGTTGTTTGGTGACAGCTGTGAAGGCAGGGAGGAGGTGCAGCAGCTGTGCCCAGCCTCTGGCAGCAGCAGCAGACTGGAATTATTGCAGAACAGGCTGGAACAAACCAAAGATGTCTGAGGCTGACTGAGAGAGATGCAGAGCTTTCCCAAATTCTCTGATTATCCACATGAACAGACACACCTCCATAATGAAATGTAGCTGGAATGACTGGAATGATGAAAACAATCACTTTCAATCCTTCTTACAACACCAAGGGGCTCAGCAGGGGCTGAGCTCAGCAGGGATCAGGCACAGCCCCAGCCACAGGACCCAGCTGGGAGATGCTGCCAGTGCCCCTGGGCAAGCACAGGGACAACTCCAAACCCAAACAACTCCCTGGGATGCAGTGCCTCCAGGAGCCATGGATTCAGCAATCCCCTGAACCTTTAGATAACTTCCCACACTCAGTGAGAGCACAGAACGAGGTGGCAGGAATTGCACACGTGCTGCTTGCAGGCCTAACTCTGCACACAGAGAGGGAAGATTCATGCACTGCATTCCAGCCTGGTCTCTTCCAGCCCGGTCTGTTGAAACGGCAGAATAATTCAAATTTATTTCAGCCCTTCTAATGACTTCAACAGGCTGCTGAATAAAACATCCAGCCCATCTCCAGCACACTGAGGAGACAAATCTGCTTTTCAGCTCCTGGCAGAATGAGATGAAAAGCAGAAGAAAAGCCAGTTCCCCTTGCAATAACTCACATCAAGTTTCATTAGGGATGAGAGGTCTTTCTTTGCTGCTTCCACAATGGCATCAACGTGTTTGCTGTTACAGGAGTCCTGCACAGCACTGTAATGGAAAACTGCTGAAGGAGTTTCTGTCACTGTCACAGTCTTCTTCAATATCGACTGCAAAGAGAAGAAACACATCAAGGATCAGTTTAAACATCAAAATTGGCACCTACCTGGCCAAAATTTGCCTTTATCGTCTGCATTCTCTACCCACCGCAACTTGTGGTCTGCAAAAAAAGAAATCTAGGTTTCCAAAAAAGTAACAGCTTGCTAACTTCATTATCCCTGTATTTTTCTGCACAGCCTGACACTCAAATCAAACAAAGTTACTCATCACAGCTTGTGAAAGGGAAGGAATAAGAGACTTCAGAAACTGGGCTGTTGCCAGCTTGATGGAACTAAAACCTTATCAATCCTGTACACAAAGATGGAGGAAAAGATAAAATGTCTGTCGAGGTCACAGTGAGAAACCAGATTTTAAGTTGCAGTTTTACAATTCAAGAGTGTTTTTGTGCTCTTGACTTCCAGGTCAGTATTGGTAAAAAACCGGCCACAAAAATAAAAACAGATTTATAAAAAAGGACTGGGAATCTAAAGCTGATAGGAGTTTTTAATTCCTTGCTGTAAAGCATCTCTCACAAATAAAGCATGGTCTGACAAATGCAAATAATCCATTTCATGAGTCGGGGGAAGAAAATACATTAAAAGTTGCAGCAATGGTTTCCCATTGCTCACCAAGGGAATCTCCGTAGAATTTCAAGATGTGCAATAAAATGACTTGACAGCCACTAAAATCTACTAAAACATCCCTAAGTTAAAAAATAATAATACAAAAATATTCAAGGCCAGGTTGGAAGAGGAAGGCGTCCCTGGCCATGGCACAGGGATTGGACCAGCTGGGCTTCAAAGATCCTTTCCAACCCAAACCATTTGGGAATTCTGTAAAACCACAAATCCCAACCCGTACAGAGCTGCAAGGGCAGCGTTTCGAAGGAAGGAAGAAAACCCTGAAATGACTCCAAGCAGAACGAAGTCAGGAAGGCCAGGGCAGGAAGCAGGCTGGGCCCTCGGGGAGGAGCAGACCCACCTTGGCCACGGCGGGGCTGCCGGCGGCGTCCTCGGGGACGAGCTGCACCCTGGCCCTCTCGTAGGCCATGTCCATGTCAGACTTGGCACCGCTGGAGTTGTCTGCAAGCAAGGAGAGAACCTGGTTTGAGCACCTCCTGTACTGCAGTTTCTCAGAAACAGCAGGTAACACACCAAGTGGAGCAACCTCAGCAAGTGGCACCTTCATGTTCCTATTATTTCCCAGCTCCTTTTGACCTAGAACTTGGAATCTTCCCATCTGAACTCGGGCGTACAACAGGTCCCAGAATTCCCACATCCACTCTTGTACACAGTACAGTCATTATTTGAAGGTTTGTTGTGGGGTTTTTGTCTGCTGAGAATTGCCAGAGCACTGCAGAGAGGGAACTTCTGATAACTTAAAACTTTGAGGTGTTTTTTATGGCTTTCTGCAAAACTGCCTGAGGTGATGCTGCTGATGGTTCATATCAGCTGCTGCATTTTGTTTTTCCATACTCTACAAATCCTTGAAATCCTTCATAGGATTAACATGTAAGTTGCAGGGGCCAGTTTACTCATTTGTGAGAGCAGCTCACCCTCTGAGCTGATCTATTGCTCCTTCTAGATGTTGATGGATTTGTAGAAAAGGTGGGATCTGCTAAAGAAATCTTACTTCTTTTAAAAGCCTTTTTGGAAAAATTAATCATATTTTCTATTCAGTTCCACATCCCTGGAAGTCACAGCCTGAAGATTTAGAGATGAGTTTAAAAATCATGCAGAAATTGCAATTTCCTTTAACAAATAAATCTATAATAATTTCAATTTTATTTCTATGCCTAATATATCTCCAAAGTAGGCTATTCAGAAGGGTTTACATTTTCTTCCTTATGTCTTTTCCCTTCAGTCACTACACTGTTCTTACATTTTTGCTTTTACAAATACAAGTTGCTGCTCAGGAATAAGCTGGGCCCTCTGGAAAAGCAGCTGTCTTTCCTGACTGGTAAATTCTGTCACCTAATAAATTCAAATTTTTAATTCTGAATTCTTTCCCCACCTGTCCCTCCCAAGAAACACACACCTGAATTTGCCCAGGATTGCCCCAAGCTTTGGGAAGTTGGCTTTTGGAACCAGAATTTACACCATTGTGATCTATGATCATGTGACAATACCACCCTACCTATGGAGGGTTGTCTATAAATTTAATTTCAAAAACACAATTTTTATTTCTGAAGGGGCTTGACTCCTATCTCCCACCCCAGCTAGGCCAAGGGAAGAATCCCACTGCCACAAATATTCACATCTACCTCAGAGTACTCTTTCCATGTCATCTTGAGGAAACAGCCTTGAGTTTTGCCAGGGGAGGTTTAGATTAGATTCTAGAAAAAACTTTTCATGGAAAGGGTTGTAAAATACTGGAACAGGCTGCCCAGGGCTGGGGTGGAGTCACCACCCCTGGAAGTGTTCAAAGGACATCTGGGTATGGCACTTGGGGACATGGTTCAGTAGTGAACATCGGGGTGCTGCTGACCTGACAGTTGGACTTGAAGATCTTAAAGGTCTTTTCCAACCTTAACCATGATTCTGTGATCGACAGAAAGCTCAGTTATGGGTTCACATGTAAATATGAACAAATCTTTGCATATTTCAAATCTGCCACTGGGATCATAAAAAGTCATTTAATGATCAGCCTCCAAACAAGAAACCCAACAAGTTGACCCAAAGTTGATCGTCATCAGAACTTAAAAGCTATAAGATAAAAAAAAAATAAATAGTAATGCTGTTGATGCTATTAACTGAATTTCCTGCACACTGCAGCATTAAAAGACCCTAAATTAGCTGTAAACAATAAACTGGGATAGTAGAAAGAGCAGCTTCATATGAGTTGATCTAACTCCATTTCAATCTCCCTGCCCCACAAACCCCAGGGACAGCCAGACTCCTGAGCCCCAAGACACCAAGTGCATTTTCCATCTGAACACTCAGGTTCAACCCAACCACTCCCATTTTGGCCCCGCAGGAAGGGAAAGCGTCTCCTACCCAGCCCTGCACCTTAAAAACCCGGGGAGAGGAGAACGAGGAGGCATTCTAAGAATGAAAGCTGCTGTCTGTGACTGCTATTCAGAGCAGGAGCCTTCCCCTGAGCCGTGGTGCCCACACAGGGATTGCAGAACTGCCTGGCTGCTCCAGCGGGCGAGGAAGGCGCTGGCAGGACGAGCTGCATGCGGAGCTGCTGACTCAGGAGCGCAGGAGGCGCTGGGGAAGGAGAGGGATGGATCCCGTGTGAGGAACACATGGTGTCCCACACGCTGCTGGGATGGCGATGGAAGGCACTGCACAAACAATGGCAGCTGCCAGTCCCTGGCAGCATTCCCGGCCTCTTCCCTGCCAAGTTCTGCCAGTCCCACGTGCGCCGCACATCAGGGCTTCGGGGGAACAGCAGCTTCTCCAAGTCTTGGGGAAAAACCCACCAAAACAATAAAAGACAACTGCTGTTTGACCTTAAAAATAGAGTAAGGAAGACTTACTTCCAGGGATGATGAAGGGGTGAAGTTGTCACATCCAGAAGGCCCCGCTGTTTTATTTCTGCTTTCTAATTCCTCTGTCCCCCAGCCCAGATGCATCAATGAATTAATTCTATCTATTTATCTTCCTCCACACTAAGTTAGTACACTTATAAAGCAGAGTAGCCTGAGCTGGCAGGATCCCATTCCCTCACCTACAAAACTGCTATGGTTCAAGTTAGATAACTACACAAAAAAATAGAGAACAAATTACAGCCAGCCCCAGGAGGAACCGAGGCAGAAGTGTTTCCTCCCAAAGCAATTTTTAGCAGTGTTTATTAATTCTAACAAATCAAGGAGATCAAATTCAAAGAAAATCAAGGAGATATTGAGATAACAGCACTTGTATGACTCTAACAGTTTTCTCCTCTCTGAATTAATAATAAACATGATCAATATTCCATGGAGTCTGAACACACAGTAAGCAGTGGAACAGAATCTGAAGCAAGATCTTGATCTTTTCATTAGACATCAAGACACTTTCCGTGCAAGCCAAACAGCAAGAAGAAATCAGCTCTGTTAACTGAGGCAAATCATAATTACCCAATTAGATATACTCCTTCTGTCAGTAAAAATTAACTCTCTGCTAAGCTCTGTGTACCCTGGAATAACTTTTATGACACATAAAATGAGAAAGGAAGGACAAATGGACATATCCACTGAGAAGTTTACAGGGATCCTTCCATATTAAAGCTCCTAAGAACACACAAGGACTGTCCCTGAGAATTTCACAGGGCTGCACAGGCAGAGCTCACTGAACTGCCTCGTTTAACTGGGGGAAGGGGCTGTGATTAATCAGGGCAAGGATTAATTAATTTACCACTGAATCAAGTCTGCTGGTGCATTTAAAATTCCTAGTGCAAAACAACCTCACACATGTGAAAATCAAGCCAAGTCTTGTGTGGGTCAGGCAGTATCTTCTCTTAATTTGTCTCCCTGGCTTAGAAAGATGATCTATTTACCCCAGACAAAATCCTATTTCTCCATCACATCCACCCCTCTGGACAGTAACATGGAAACCATGAAAAAAAAAAAAAAAAAAAATCTAAGTGGGACCCTTTACACTTGTCCAGCAAGAGCTGAAGAGGAAACAAATCAGCCCTCCAGTGTTAAAATTGAAGGAACTCTCCATTGCTCTCCCCTGTGCACACCAGCAACTTCATGTGGCAGCAACAAGTGACACAAACCTTACCCTGGGGAAAGCTCTCAGTGCTGAGGGCTCCCTCAGCCTGGCTCCCTCCTCCTACCTTGTCTGCAAACTCTTCAACCCCTCATAGCATGTTCCTTCCTCCTAAGTAACTTAATAGCCAAGGTGAGCAATAAAAGCATCTTCTAAAGAAAGTACCCAAGGCACCTTTATTCCACTGATTAAACATTTCTCTATTAACAGTACCTGATAATGACCTTGGAATTCCCTCACAGTGGTTAATTTATTACTCATCTAACAGAGACACATGCCTGTGTTCTGTGATTCCCACAAGAACTCTAGTTTCTCCACCTTGGAACACAAAGCTGCCCTAAACACCAGGCCCAGAGGAAAATGTCTGGAGTGGAGTAACTAAAGCTCCCCAAAATGGTACTGCAGCATCAAACCAGCTCAGCCTCTTAAATGTCTCCTCAGAGCATCCCATGATCCATCACCTTTATTATCCACTCTAAAGAACATTCCTCTAAAAGCAGCAAAGCCATGTAATGTGCTTTTTGGGACAATCAGCCAAGCAAGAAACGCGTGTCATCTTTTATATGAAAGATGATGGCCTATCATCATAATTCAGTTTGTTTCAGTAATATCAATTAAAAAAGCTCTTCATTTGCAGGTCTTGGAAGACAAATTATGTTCCCCATTGCTGATAATGACAGCAAGGGAATGCTCTCTGGGATAATAAGTCCATTAAATAATTTTTTGACCAATGAGTTAGGAAGCAGCACCACTGCAAGATGGTTATCTGCCATGAACAGGACTGCAAGATGATTATCCACCATAAACAGGAAAATTATCTAACCCAGCACTCCAGAGATCATGTGGTTTCCCCCATGATTAGATAAATTACATATTTCCCACAATTTTGCCAAGTACTACTTACTAGAAGTCTCTGTTGACCCTGCATAGGGAGGTGATGAAAGGCTTCTTCTGAAAACATGCTCAGAGTTTTCTGCACCAGAAATCCTCAACATATCTGAAATTTAAAAACAAATGTAAACACAAGGTATCCCCTAATAAAGTAAGTTTCACTAACAACAAGAACCTTTAACTACCCAATATTAAAGGCTGACTTAAAGATTCTGAAACACTGACATCAAATATTGTTTGAACCTTTTCCCTGGTTTTGATTTAATTAATTTTTTTCTATCTGCAGAGGCAAAATTCAACTCCATCTATTTTTCTAGCTTTACCTTCAGTACTGAGTCTTTAGGCTGAAAAGATACATATCCAGCAATTCTTCTGCTGGTGTCTAAAGTGCAAATTTTCCCAACTCCCTCTCTGCATTCAAAATGAGGAGTCACTTATTTTCCCCCCTTTCCTTCATCCCTCAATATCATTAAGAACACAGTAATATGTCCCCATTGAAGCTAAGGACTATTCAGAGGCTTCAAACCTGAAATTAATCTAAGACAATCCTTAACTACTCTGATAAAATAAAACCCTCTGATCAATAGCACTGGTATCAACAGTGGATCAAATGCAGTGAAAGGACACAGGGGAATGGCCTCAAGCTGAAGGAGGGCAGGGTTAGACCAGATTTGGGGAGGAAATTTTTTACTATTAGGGGCAGTGAGGCCCTGGCCCAGGGTGCCCCGAGAAGCTGTGACTGCCTCTGGATCCCTGGAAGTGTCCAAGGCCAGGCTGGACAGGGAAGCACCCTGGAACAGTGGGAGGTGTCCCTGCCATGGCAGGGGTGGGACTGGGTGAGCTTTAAGATCCCTCCCAACCCAAACCAGTCTGGGATTCTGTGAGTAATACAAAAATTACACAAGATCACAGAGGACAGTTCCTCCACATTTCCAGAAGCATTACCCATTTCCAGCGCTTCCCCAGACTTTTCAAACTTCTCTCCACGATCTTCCTCCAAAGCACTGGACATTTGTCTCTTCCCTGCCTTGCCGGCGCTGCCTCCGGCGGTGACGCTGCTCACGGAGATCAGCGGGATGGCCTGGCTCTGCTGGGAGCAGCAAGGGGACAAGCAAACATCAACCACCCCTCACATGAGTTCCACACCCTGGAGCCTGCACAGACCCCAGGTACTGCTCAGGTTGTGCTGATCACTCCCAGATCCTCAAGGGTGGCTTGCCCTGGGATCTGCAGCTCCCTCAGTGCATCCCAGCAGGGCCTGGGGACTCCCAGCTTGACGCTTTGAGCATTCCCTGACCCTCTGCCACATTTTTCCCACTGCTCCAGGCAGAGGTGACATCATCAGAACTGCTGAAGCACCGAGCAGAGCACACACATCACTCTGAAATGACGCACTTGGGAAGTTTAAGCCTCCCCACCAATTCCCGAGGCACCAGCGTAGGCTGGGTTTCATGGGCTGGTTACACAAGTGCCTCGGTCCTCAAGCACTGTCATTATGAAATTAATAAGTAGCATTTGCTTTATGACCTTCTGGAATAAGGAAAATATATCTCTGTAGAAGATATCTCTCTGTATCCTGTCAGGAGAGCAGAGGGCCTGCCTCCCAAACTTACACAGCTGAAGAGCTCCGTGGTCAGCCCCAGGTAGTTGTGCAAGGCCAGGAATGTCACCCTCTGCAGCCTCACCATGATGATCTGCAAACAGGGAATAAGGAAGCAATAGCAGTGGATTTAGCATTCTCCCACACTCATCCTGGCATTTAGACACAATCGTGCACCAGAGTACCTGAAAGCATTCTATAAAATACAGACTGTACCCTAAGCTGAAATTCCTTTTTAGCAGCTGATAAATTGAGACAGAGATAGATTCAAATGATTTACCAATGACTCCACAATCATTTGATGGCATGAGAATCCAAAGTCTTACTCCCAAACACCAAATGCTTTTTGTTTTCTATAAACACCAGTAATAAAAGTCCCTTGAAACAGAAGTATTTGCTTCCAAATTCCTCCTCATTAAAAAAATTATTCCAGCTCTCCCCACAGAGAACTTGTCCCACTACCTCACAAGCACTCACACCTAACACTGGAATCAGTGGCACCTTCCTCTGTCCTGCCAGCTAATTCCCACTCCTGAGCCATCCTCTCCTTTGTATCAGCTCTCACAGAGCAAATTAATTTGGTGTTAATGATCTGTTCTCCTTCAACCAGCAGCATGAGGAGGTTCATGTGCTGCTCATAAATCATCCAGAGACCAGAACAGTTTGCAAGGACAGATTCAGAAGTGATAGCAAAGCAAAAGGACAGCCCAGACCAACTCATGGGGTCACCCTGTGGCTGCTACATCTGTGGGACAAGGCACCACCCCTGGAAATCCTTAATCCTGATCCTTGCAGCACCTCCCACCTGCAGGAGATGTTCACTTGAGAGCTGAGCCTCTGCAAAGCAACAGAAGGTGAACACAGAACTGACAAAGCACAGCTCCTCCCTCAGGTGTTGACAGAGGCTTCTGAAGTGAAAATTCACACATCAGTCTGAACTTTGTGACTCTTACAAAGCATCAGCCCTCACCAAACAGCTCCTGAGCTCCAGCAGGCCTGTTTCAGGACACGGGACAATCTGTTCATGACTCTCAGCCATTCTGGAGACCTCCTGGTGCACTCCAAGCTGCAGAGACCACGCCAGCACCTTTCTACTCCCCAAGGACCAACAAACTCACACTGCAGGTCTGGCTGACTGATGAGGGTACCACAGGCAGAAACTCAATTAATGGAGATATAGAGATACATAAATTATTTCTGCCTCTTTGGGATAATGCTGAATTATTAAGTCTAGGGCTCAACAGCCAGGAGAACAGCAGAACAATTCCAAATCTTGATAAGATGTGCTGAGCAGTTCCATATCTACCAAAGGATGGATGATGAGCTTGCTGAGCCTTGAAATATCCTCCTGTAACCTGGAAATGAGAATGCTTCCCCCTTCCCCCTTCCCCCTCAGCTCTACCTACCTGCACCACTCTCACAAGGGTTTCAGGGTATTTCTGGAACACATCCTGGAAGGCACTGGCTGGAAGCCTCAGTATTGTGGATGGAGTGGCTGCTCGGGCCGAGACAGTTTTATAGGGAGCAGGGTGACCCTAAGAGAAAGTTCCAGAGACATGGGGTTATTCCATTAATTATCCAATCCAACTCTTTCCAAATTCCTGCTTTGCTGTTGTCTATGTCTGACAGACACCACCTGACCACTGAAAGCCTCGAGCTGGTGCTCCATGAGCATCAGGGGTGTAATGAGGGTGAATTCACACCTGCACTAGAGACAGGGGCAGGGAAATAAGAGCTCCAGGGAGTTGGATCAGGTTGAGGGAAGTATCAGGCTCTCACTCTGACACAGTTTTATTACAGAGCCAGCCTTCAGAAGCATTTGAAATCCCACTAGTCAAGGCTGCAAAGAAAAGAGGGTTTGTTGATTTTATTATCTGTACTGACAACCAAGCTATTTGCTGCAAAAACAACCCCAGACTCACACAACCAGTGAAAAACACAAAATTGTACAGTAATTACAGACATAATGGAGTAAGACAAAAGACAGGCAGACTTCTTGTGCTTCAAGATATATATACATATTTTTTCATATATATAAAAAACATTCCATGTGACAAAAGTCAGCTTCTCTTTACTGGAGACAAAGTGGGTCTAGACCATCCTGCTCAAAGAACAGATGGAGAACTAACAAACAAATGAAAAGTGGGTAGAATACAGAGATTTTTTTCACACTGGAAAGTGAGTTTGGATTTTCTGCCTTAAATGAGAATAAGTAACAAAAATCTACTGCCAAACACTTGGACAAAAAGACAGACAATGCCCCTTTTACCCACTTAATGCTGGAAGCAACACCTCTAACTCATAAATTCATTTACTAATCCATCAAATATTGATTTACACAGTATTTATAAGATAAAATGAGCCTTTCTGCAGCACAGAGCATGTGCGAAGGAAGAAATGGAGTTTCTATTTTAACAGCACCTCACAGCTCCAGCAGTTTTCCCCCTCCTGAACAACAGAAGGCACCTTTTTCCCAACACTGACACACAGATGTTAAATGCTGATTACAAACCAAACTGCCTGCAAGATTCGCAGAACATCAGACAATTCAACACAAGCACTTTGAAGGAATTCCTGCCTAAAGAACCCAGCAAAATCAAACAAGAGACTTTCTCTAATGACTCTGGAAAATAAAGCTGCAGCTCTGCCTGCCTGCTGGTCTGGAAGGCACCATGAAGCAGATTCTAAAATTAAATTAAATTAATTGGAACCAATTTCTTAATTACACCACTTCAGCTGACCTTTTTATAAAATCTGGGGATGATATTAATAGCCTTGATTTTCAAGTTCCTGAGGGATCTGAAATTTTAAACATCTCTTTGACCTACAGTGCAAAGCTGCCAGTGTCCTCAGTTTTCCCAAGTGTCTTTTAATTAAGAAATTAACAAATAACATTTCTGTGCTTTGCTGTACCCAAAAATAAATGCAACAATCCTCTTTTACAGGCCAGTTTGAAGACTGGTTTTACATAAAGAATTAATTTAGACTTCTTATACATACATGTAAAAGAAAATTTATATAGTCTGCTTGTAAGCACTGCATTTGCCATTAACTCTATTTCCTACCAATCTCTACAACAAATACATAGCAAAAAGCTAAGGAAATTATTAAATCTTTAGTTGCTGGACAAGGATAAGCACCAACTTTAATGGTGTTTCACAAGTTATTCCAAAGAGCAAACTGAGCCCTGGGCACCCAGAGCTCTGATCTCCCATCTACCCAGTAAAGTGTTTGGGTTTTTCTGGAAAGTGCTCAGTGCTGACAACCTCAGAAAAACAGCTTTAGGATAATAACAGATAACAATGCAGAAGCCTTTTTCTCCAAAGAACAGCCCATTCCTCCAAGTTTTCAGCATATAATTTTGCCTCTTTGAAATCCCTGCATGAGAGCAGCTCTTCTGAAAGGGCCAACACCACGGCTAATGGGGCTGGAACATGCAAGAGCTGTCAGAGGAGCATGAGGAGGAAATTCTCCATAATTGTCACTTCTCTCAGATTTAGTGCTATGAGTAGCACATGGAGAATACCGAATTCAAATTATACTATTTTGCAATCACACACTGAGATGACAAGAACAGTTATGAAACAGGGCTTTTTTCAACAGAGAACCTTTTGTTCTCACGGCAGGTAACTATTTACTCCTGTCTCTTTCCAAGAGCTGAGGCTTCACCTCCAAGCAGAAGCTGAACCCAGGTGACAGCTTACGGCCAAATCCAACCAAGTTTGGTCAAGAAATCTGCTGCAAGAAACACAGATGTTTCACATTCTCCCACCTGCAGTGGTAGCTCCTTTTTGGACCCAAAAATCTGGCATGTTCTCCCCATTTCCATGGCTGGATTTTGTCTTCCTCCACTCTTCCTGATATCCTCTACATCAACCCTGCTGCACCCAAAGCTCTTGCAGCCATCAATCACTTATTTATAACCTCATCTATCTTGTCAGCCCTGCAGGCTCACCTTTATCCAAGTGTTTTTCCAGCTTCTTTTAATCCTGACTTCCATTTTTCCCCCCCTCAATCACTGCCATTTGATCAATATCCCTCACAGCCTCTTCTTTTTCCAACTTTCTTATTCCAACTATGCCATCAGGCCCCAGTTTTCCTAAGAGCATCTCCACATGGGGGATAAGAGAAGAGTGAACCTCAGATCACCAGCAATCAGCATGCCATCTCTGCTGGATCAGTTCACTCTGGATGAACATTGACTGCTCTGGGAAAAGCTCTGGCTGCACACACAGGCTCTCAGCAAGAGTTGCTGAAAACAGACATCAACAAGGCTCAGCTCAGAGATTTCTTTGGTATTTGAGGCAGTATCAAGTCAGAGCCATTAACTGCACCTCAGAACTGCTCCAGAATACCAGGAAAGGGCCGGCAGTTACTTGGATTCAAAAGCTTCCAGTTCCTCCTCAGAGTCTGAAGAAAGCAGCATCACTCTGTTCTTGGAATAAGGGGAGGCTCATGTCACGGCTGCTGCTTTTGCATTTAGTAGAACTAAAGGGACTTCTCCATTTAAAAGCTGAAAGATTCCAATAGAGAAGTACCTCTGGTGTGACCTTTCTTTTAGGTCAACCAACAAAACCTTACCCGGTCTTGCAGAAACCTCAACTTTCTTGCACAACTCTCAACTAAGTGAGGGACCAGCCTGACATCACGTGCTGCAAAACCAGTCAAAAGAATCACAAATCCAGCTCAGACAACTGAAATCCTCTCTGAATACACCCTTTCTTCATGCCAGAGCCATGTGCTTGGTGCTGCAGTGAAATCTAATTCAGGTTATGGTATCTGCAGGATGTTGTAAGACTCACTCACTGATTTGGGATGACACTGAGGGGTCTCCTCTATTCTGATCCAGTGCTACTTCCTCTCTCCTTGCCTATTTTCATGCTTACTCCTCTACTTAAATTGTGCAAGGAACAGAAGGAAGAGGAAAGACAGCAATTAAACAAGCAGTTCATGAAGCTGGGAAGTGAGGAACAAAAGAGTTGTAAAAATAGATGAGAAAAAGTTTAGCAAAAAATATTTCAAGGTTTTTTCATTACAGATTCTTCTGCAGACTGCTCAGTCTGTTAGCACACTTTCAATCATGTTTATTTTTTTTACTTACCAGTGGTATAACTAATGAGAAAAAGAAAAAAAATGACAGAATGAGAATTAAAAATGAAAAAACCCAACCAGAAAAAAAATGAATGGTAACCACTTATGTAGAAAACAAAGCCATAAAGCACTGCTATACAAGGATTTCTTTTCTTATACTCCTTTTGAACAAGCAAGAACATGACTGGTATTCATGTTCCTTTATGATGGCCTTGCTCATTAGAATATTGTCATGAAGAAAATTTCGTGGTGGAATTAACAAGGGCAAAGGTACTAAGATGGATTTACAAAGATATTATGAATTTGACTGCAAGAACTAGACTTGTACAGTCCAGATTATTCCCTTTCTACAGAGAAAAACTGTGACCAAGCTTAAAAAATGGCATCACCATCAATAAGTTTTATGGGAACCACAGATAATGTGGATATAGAGGTGTGTGCCTGCTTTTGGAAATGACAAAGAACACTTCGGAGAATCCTTGAACTACTCACACACAGAGCAATGGCATCTTTCAATGAACAGAGACAGCCAAGCATGGCAGAAACATGATACAAGGTTAAATATGAACAACTTATTGATTAGATTTATCTTCATCCTCTCAAATCCCATCCTACAAAAATCATTCAAGGAAACACCTTCAGGGTTTGGGTATTACCAAAGATGTTGAATTTGACACCTTCTGTTTAGGCATTCCTAAAGTGATTTCAGCAAAACCATCAGTCTAATTCCAACTGAAACAAAATCCACCAATTTTGCACTGAACAGGATCAGCATTCAGCTCATCCTGGCCCCTGCCAAAGAGTACAGCCCTCAGCTGGCCACCAGCACCACTGATGTTACAAAACAAAATAAATCCATCAACTGGTTTCACAATATAATTACAGTAGCAACAACTGTCAGATTTATTTTCATTAGACTAAATAAAAACAAATTCATTAAGCAACCCATCAAACATGCAAAAGCCCAGACTGCTGGGCCCTAGCCTGGTCCTGCTCCTGCCCAAGTTGTGATTTGAGCAAATCAAACTGTAATCTCAGTTTTCCAGACATACCAAGGGATCATCCAAATCCTCCCGCTAATGAGAAGCGGCCAGTCAAGCACACATTTCACAACCACCCTCCACACCACAAAGCTCAGCTTACACCTGCGAAGGCCTGGGAGGAGGAGAATTCATCAAAAACACCATTTTGCATTCTGATTTTTTCCTAGGAATGCTCAAGGCTTGCTTCCCCTGCCAGGCTCTGTGGGACCAGCAGGAACCTGCCCCTCCCAGAACTCACCGTGATGACATCCAGGATGCTCAGCAGGCTGTGCACGCTGTCTCCTGCCAGCACCTCCTTCACCACCACTTCTGTTCCATCCTGCAAGCACACACACAGCATTACTGCAGACTCACAGCTGCATTTTGGCAAACTTGGGGCATTTCAGAAAGCTTGGATGCTTCTTTTCTCTCTGCTCTGATGGAAATGTGCTAATTCCAACCACAGAGTTTTAAGCCAGGAGTCTAAAAGTGATAAATTAGAAGAAACTACAAGCCAGTTTTTTCCAGGGATGTTGTGACCTGCTGGTCTTTGCTATGTAACACCAACAAAACAAAGCTTCCTTCATCCAGAGGCAGAACGAGCTCCTTTTACTGAGGGGTTACTGAGGGGTTAAGAGGTGGTACAGGACAGGAGCAGCAAAATGTAAAAATATACAGCAAAATTCACTGTAAAATTCACAGCAAAATACAGAAATCAGCAAATTTGATACAATTTCCAAACACAAGCCCACTAAACTCTCACTAAACTGGAAAACTGCTCACTTCCAAAAGTTAAACTCAAAGTTCAGTCAGGAAGAAGGTAAAAATTAAAATTTAACTTGGCAGAAGGGATCACAAGGACTAGTGCTCAACATTTTAAGACTCACATGGAAAACAAACCATCATCTTTTTTCCCCCCGTCTACCCAAAAGTGAATCTGACTCTTCCACCTCCCAGACGAACCCACTGACTCCTGCTGCACTATTCTGAGGTGAGCTTGGTGTCTCCTGCTCTCTGTGCCCAAATGCTTTCTGTAACAACCTCTCCAAAGGTGAATGTTTCCAAGCCCACCCTGTACCCTGTCTTCCCTCAACAACTTCTGCATCTCCTTGAGTGAGGATATTTCCAGCTGCCTCATCAGCTTCGTGTTCTGCTCTCTCATCTGAGACACAAGGGACCAGAGCTACAAACCTTGATCTTTACAAATACCATGGCCCTGCAGAGCTGGGATTAATCCCTCCTAAACCACTGTGATTCACATGTCTAAGTTTAATCAATGCTTAATGATTCATGCCAGCCTATCTGCTGTGCCAACAGATTTCTCTCAGGAAGTGCAGAGCAGTGGGTTCTTACAGTTTCTTGGATGCAAACTTCCAGCTTTCCATCTTGCACCACGTAGATGCTGTTGTCCAGCTGCCCGGGACGGAAGATGTACTCGCCCTCGTGCAGCTGCACAAAGAACATGTGCTTGCACAGCTCCAGGAACAGGGGCTTCTCAAAGTGCCCAAGGACCCTGCAGCAAAGAAAATGCAAAGGGAAAACCTGAAATTGCCACAGCCCTTGGAAAAGCCTTCCTAAATTAGCAAAGCCCCAGGCGCGAGAAGCAGAGGAGCCCAGAGGAGCGGCTGCAGGGAAGGAGCCCCCAAAGAGCTCCCCAAAATAAGGTGCAAGAGCAGCATGAAACACAGAACTGTAAATGCTGGGGCTCCTTTAGAGGAGCCCTCCAAGGAATGCAGGCTCAGAAGGAAGTACAGCCAAACTTCCTCCAGCAAACACCAGCAATGCCTGTGGAGGAGAATAAAAATAAAAACCTGACAGATATGCACACTCCATGAGAAAAGTTACCCCAGGAAACTTCCCCTTTTAGTGCAGCTGCCCTGTCCATGGAAGTAGGACACGAGAGAAATACTGAAAAGAGGAAGAAGCTCCTGTCATCTGCATGTAATTGCAAAGTAACATGCACCTGGGCTGCATCTCCTGCCGTAACATGCACCTGGACTCCAGTCAATCACTGCCAGGCACAGAGAAATATGGGTTTCACACCTGATCATATTGCACAGAGCTCCAACAGCTCACATCTATCAGGATCAATCCATCAAATCCTACTGCAACATCAATTAATCATAGGAGATCATAATTCCACAATAGCAAGTTCAGATGACTGGAATAGCATTTTTTTTTGAGAACGTATGACCTTCAGGACTACATTATATCACAAGTGGGAGGAAAAATGAACATCCATGAGCAAAACCAAAATTACAGATTGGAAGATCTCCTATTATGTCAGCAAATTTAACCCCTTGCCGAAGGGGCACAAAGACCATCCCTTCTTAGTCTGACAAAGAGCTGTGGGGATTAAGTTGACTTTGATTTATTTGCAACCTTTTCAGGCAGAGAAGTAAAAGAATCTGCAGCCCAGAGAGCTGTCAATATGGTATCCAATTAACATTTACCAATTATGATGCTTTTCTGTACAAAAAAAAATTGTATGATAGAGCCTAAATAGAAGTTTTAAGATGCACTAAATCTGTTCATGTTAGAACACCTTTTTCAGCACTATTCCCAAACTGAAGCAACTAACCTACTTCCTTTTTTCCCATCTCTTTTTTTTTAATTTTTAAAACAAACTCAACTATTTTCTTAATGTTTCTAGAAAATTCAAAGTCATTTATTCTGTCCTTATGCTCAGATGAATTTCAGTCAACTCCCTCAGGATTCTGACCATGCAATCGTAAAATCTGAGATTTGATAAAAACTGAGATTTGATAAAAACTGTCAAATATTTACATTACTTAAACATCCATCAAAACCAAACTCTAAATTTCTCTTTCCATTTAATGTTACCTGACATTTTTAAGCATGTACAGGACTTCTGATGGCAAGTGAGAATTCTTGACATCAAATTCAGTCAGGTCTGCCTCTAGCAAAGAAGGAGGAGGTTCTTTCCTCTGCAGAGTTGGACATTCCTTCTTAATACGCAGAATCCTACAAAGGAAAATGGAATTCAGGATGTTCCTTCATTTGTACTAATAGGAAATATTAAATTTGTACTAATAGGAAATGTTAAGTAAGTATATAGTAAATATTAAAATTCACCATCCCAAGTTACACATTATCAGTTATCTAAAACGTTCCACCCACTGCCTTTCCTCACCAAAACCATCCCAGTTCAGCAAACCTCCCAGCTGATCCACAGCTGACAGGACTGGGAAAAACCAACAGCTACAGAAAAGGGCTCTGCTAGGGATAAGTTCCACACCACAAACAAAAACCCCAAACCAGCCCCCATGACGTGAATGTTCCCCTTCTCAAAGTCTCAAGTACCTTTTAGCCAGAGATAAAACCTTTGCCCGTTTCCGCATCCTTTGGCGAGGGACAGTGTTCCCAACCAGAGAGTTGGGAAGAGTTGTAACCTAGGAGGAAATAATGGCCACAAAAACAGTCACAACAACCCAAAACCAAAAAAACCAACCCGCTAATTCCAACCCTGCTAAGGCACCAAGACATTTACCAGCCATTAGAGTGTGAGCAGAGTGAAGAGCTCATATAAGACCTTGGAGGACTGGAATATCTACCTCAGGATCACTTCCTTTCTATAAAGCAAGTAGAGTATATTTTGATTTTACCAATCAACTACTGCAGTGCTAACAGATGGTAGAGGAGAAGGATTCTTAGCTGTGGTTCTCACTCAGGAAGACTCGGCATCAGGAAGAGGGGTAAGGCACTGGTCTCTGCTGTGTGACAGGAACAGCACCCAGGAAATGGCTGGAGCTGGGCCAGGGCAGGCTCGGGCTGGGATCAGGGCAAGGCTCTTCCCCCCGAGGCTGCTGGCCCTGCCCAGGCTCCCCAGGGAATGGGCACGGCCCCGAGGCTGCCAGAGCTCCAGGAGCTCCAGGACAGCGCTGCCAGGGGTGCCCAGGTGGGGTTGGTGGGGTGGCTGGGCAGGGGCTGCACTGGGTGGGTGATCCTGGTGGGACCCTTCCCACTGAGGATATTCCAGGATTCTGTTTAGCTGCGATGGTGACAAACCAAGGCTTTTCCTTGCATTTCCTAGTTCCCAAGTGCCACCCTCTGGAGAAAAACCACAACTGCTACACCAAGCAAGCCCCTCATTAGGTACTTTCAAAACATTCCCAGTTCTCCATTTGTTACCCAAAGAGTTGAATCTCTGTAAAAAGTTCCTAATGCAAAAAGAATCTTTAATTAGTTTGGAGGGATTTTTTTTTTTTTAAAGTGAAATCTTGAAGTGCAACCCACAGAAGTTTGGGTGTAATGTTCTCTGCCTTACTTGGGAAGAAAAGCAAAAAGTAAGGTCTAAACCTCAAAAAAACTACCTGCAATTATTTCCCCAAGTGGAATTCTAAGCATTTCTTTACTTATGTGAGTTTATACATATAAGCAGCTTGGTTAAAAATTATTCAAATTATGAAGCTGCACATGAAAATCATGAATAATAAAATCATGAAGTTGCACACACAAAATTTCCTCTCACTGAGGGCTTCTTTGGCCAAATTCTACCTAAAGGCTGACCTGACATGCAAGATTCAGGGAGTAACCACCTCCTCCACAATGAAACAGAGCTCTAGAACAGAATAGTAAACCCACCAGTGCCTAATTAAGTCAAAGTGTTTGCACTCACCTCAGTGAAGTGTGGGAGGCAGAGGCTGGGGCAGTTCACAGGAGGAAGTGTTCCTCCACACAGGGTGACTAAGGATGGTTACTTTCCTGTACCTTATGTTTCTACACATGTTGGTTTGCAGTGAGTGCATACCTGGACTTGGCAGCACAGAGAAGGGTCAGGAGCCTGTGAGGGTGGGGAGGCCCTGGCACAGGGTGCCCACAGAAGTTGTGGCTGCCCCTGGATCCCTGGAAGTGTCCAAGGACAGGCTAGACAGGACTTGGAGCAGCCTGGGAGAGTGGGAGGTGTCCCTGCCCATGGCAGGAGTGGAATGGGATGGGACTTAAGGTTCATTTCAACCCAAACCAGTCTGGGATTCTGGGATATTTCAACAATCATTAACTTCCTACAGGAGTTAGATACTCATTGATTTATTGCTACTCTCATTGACTGCAAATATTTTTCAAAAAGGAAAGGTTTGGCCAGAAAGAGAAGCTACTGCTGCTCCATCAGCAATCCAGTCAGTATTGCAGGAGTTCTGAAACATCCCCAAACTCCCAGTGAGATTTTATAGGTTGAAGGCCCTGGGTCAGGCTTAGCAAGTGAAGTGTTGCAAACTTTACACCTCTCCATTTTACACTGGATTTTACCAGGTGCCCTCACCTTCCTCATGATCTTCCTCCCATAGAACATCACTTTGTCCCTCTTGCGAAACCTGTACTGAGGCACGTGTGGCTGAAGTTGTTCTGAAACAAGGAAGCATCACATCAGAAACCATTTCTGGCAGCTGGGAAAACACCTGAGCACAGCCTGGGGACTTTGCTGCTTCCAGAACGGCTCCTGTGGGCAGCGTTTGGAATTTAAACCACCCCGGGATCCCTCATTCCCCAGCTCTGGCCAAGGCAGACCAAGGAAGGGCTGCCTTGAGGCTTTACCTCAGCCCCAGAGGAGATAAAGGGCTCTCTAAACAGACAGAAGGATTGGGTAGTTTTAATCTCCTGGAGGAAACCCCTAATTCAATCATTTCTCCTTCCTGTGACAGTGAAGTCACAGTGGAGTGGAAATCATCTGCATAATTCACAACTGATCCTGAGACTGACACTGCTCATACACCCAAGAAATAAAACCTCCAGGTCCTCCTGCATGGGACAGTTCTGGGTTCAGACCTGGAAGAGTGAATCAACACAAGTTCTCCACCCCTTAAAGCTGTTTTCCTGCAAGAACCACGCCTCTAGAAACAGCTAGCAAACAACTACCACAGAAAATTACAAAAAGATTCAAGATTGATGCAAAAACTGGTTTTAAAACTTACACGGTTATCAAGTACTTACTAGACTGTCTCACTCTTCTGTACACGACAAACACAACAACTGCTATAAGCAACAGTGCAACTGCAACTCCAATTGCAATTCCAGTCAGCTGGGAGGGGAATTTAAGGAGAAAAAAAGTTAATAATTTTCAACTTCAGAAGTTACGACATACTTTTTGAAGGGCTGAAGAACACTCAGCTCAGAACAGCTCAGCTGAAGAACATCTGACTGTAAAAGTCAAGCATGTTCATAAATACCTAATTTTTAATTCAAATACCACATATGCAAGAAGTTAAACTGCATCAGTGACCAGTCCTAAGCTCACGTGCAAAATATTCCATGTTTTTCTTCCCAAAGATCTGTGAGCTGATCAACTCAATGTACAGGAGCTGCATGAGGGCATGGAGGGACAGGACAAGAGGGAATGGCCTTAAGATGAAGGAGAGCAGAGTTAGATGGGATTTTGGGAAATCCTTCCCTGTGAGGGTGGGCAGGCCCTGGCCCAGGGTGCCCAGAGAAGCTGTGGCTGATCCTGGATCCCTGGCAGTGTCCAAGGCAAGGCTGGATGGGCTTGGAGCAAACTGGGACAGGGAAGGTGCCCATGGCAGAGGTGGGACAGGATGGGCTTTAAGGTCCCTCCCAACCCAAACCAGCCTGTGATTCTAAATAACAGGAATGAACTTCTGCCTCATGCACAGTGACAGCAAAGAAACGAACGCACAGACTTTGGCAGTGACTTAGCAGGGCTCATGGAGCTCAGGAGAAGCTGCTTTGGATGCACCCCCACCCCTCAGCCAGCTGACTGCAGCTCTACTTTACCATGGTGGTCTGGATCCTGTCCTCCACAAACTGCAGGATGGGGGTCCCACCTCCTGGCAACACAGCCTGGCACCAAAAGAAACATGAAATTAGTTCCCCACAGCTGGAAAAAAGCCCTCACAAAAACATCTCACCCAACTTGATTGTGTTTTTCTTTGATTTATAACCCACTTTGCAAACAAACACATGCAGTGGAGAGGGGTCAGTAGGGAAGTTTTGTGTTGCTGTCAGTTCAGTGCATTTCTAAAGAGTCCTAAACCAGGGTGAAACAGTGACATGAACACTTTTTCTCAATCATTCTATGTTATTCAGAGCAACAAAGATGAGAATGGAATGCAAAGGACTTTATGAGACTGAGAAAACAAGTCACAAACCACTATATTAAAGTCACCATAAAAAGCAAATGGTGCAGAAGCCCTGACCCCAGGGGCGCTGTCCTGGGACCTGTGTCCACCAGTGTCACTCAGGAATAAAACCTGGCACCTAAAATAGTCTCACAAATGCCAACCCAAAACTAAAGAGAAAGGGGGAAAAAGGCAAAACAACTCCCAGGAACAAGTGAAAACAACATGAGTGCAAGGACAAATACATCCCCCTCCAAGTCTTGAACCTTAAAATCACTTGAATTAAGCACTACACACAGTTCAGGTCCCACTCCTGCCCATGGTTCCAGATCTGGATGACAGCTAAACTCAGCTTTGCCACCAAGAGAAAAATGAAGTGTACACCAAGTCACCAAACTGGTTTCTCTAATGGAATTCATTCCAGTTTTACAGCAGAAAGGAAACTCCTGCCAGACCAGTCACCTCACACAGATCCCTGTGCTCACTTTGTCTTCTCAGGTCACTTTAGCACTTTAATGTTTATCTTCCCAACATGAGTCAAACTAACTATGTCACTCTTGTTATCAGATTATTACTCATAGGATTGTAGTGAAAAATCACAAGATTTTGAAAAAATAAAAAGCTGAAGATGTGCCAGCAACAGGTACAATACCTGGTGACACAGATTTCCTGGAGGAAGTCTGTTGTGGTCACTTAATGTATTTATTTCCCCTTGACAGTGTCAGGGACAGTTCTGCTGCTCCCCAGGCCTGTATGATCTCAAATAACACCAAAAATAGTAATTGCCAACTGACACTCACATTGCTGCTGCAAGAGGAGAAAGAAACCCATGGGGAAAAGAATAAAACACAAACATGCCCAGGCTGGGGGCTCAGTGCAGAAAAGCAACAAGGGAAAGAAAAAACTCAGAGCTCAAAGAACCACTGAGAGTTTCTTACAAAATTTTCACCAGTGACAACATGATATTCTCCTGTTCAGACTCCGGGGGGATCCTTCCCAGCTTGGACAATCCTTGTGGACAAGCAGAGGAAGCAAAGCAGCCCGGCTGAGCTGTGCAGACACCTGAGATATGTCAGTGATTGCTGTGACAGCTCCTGGGGCAGGAATGAGGTCACAGCCAAGTGACCAGGGCAGCTCCTCTCTGAGGAGGGCTGTGCTCAGCACCCCAGACCAAGGATTTCACCTCACCCAGCCCCAAAGAACCCTCAACCCCTGTGGGACCACCCTGCAGGGCCCCTCATAGCACCTGAAAATTGAGCAGACACCTGGCGAGAGGATGGATTGACACAGAGAGCATTTCTCTGCTTCCTGATGT
The DNA here is from genome assembly GCA_013390105.1 of Tichodroma muraria. Classification (NCBI taxonomy): domain Eukaryota; kingdom Metazoa; phylum Chordata; class Aves; order Passeriformes; family Sittidae; genus Tichodroma; species Tichodroma muraria. The sequence continues at coordinate 97,587 of WAAG01034946.1, read as the reverse complement.
CAAAGTTTCGTTAAGAACTCGAGACTCAACAGCAGGTAGCACAAATATGCAGCCTCACAACTGCAGCTCACACCCATCCAGAGTACAGGCACCCAGCACTGAGAGTCCAACAACTCCTCACTGCAGTCAAGGCAAACACTGACACATTCCCTGTCCAGGCAGGGGTGGGAAAGGCTTATCAGCCCTGAAAACAAGGATTTAAAATTGGGATTAGCCAAAAAATACAAGGCTTCCTCATAGCTCAGAGCCTTGTTTTGACTACGGAACCTGGATTTTCACAAAACATTGTTAACTGTGTACAAGTACATTGTGTGCGTTTTTTAGCTCTGAGAACTATTTCCTCTCATACGGTTTGTTTTTCACGACTAGGGAAAGCACCACGTGCCCTTTTGGTCCATGAGTTTCACGTTTGTGATTAAAAATAAATGTAAGAAAGGCAGTCTGCCAGAATTCTGCAACTCCTCCGTCTTTAGGCAAGAAAGAAAACTATTTAAATCAGAGCATTAATGAAACAGGTTAGAATATGAAGCAGAGCATGAATGGCTTGCAAGAAAAAAAAAAAATACACACAATAAAATGGGAACAATCCTTAAAAGTCTGAAACTCCCAGCAGGAACAGCTCTTTCAAAGTAAAAGCATCTAAAGGCATTGTCCCAATGCTATCAAATTAGGTACAGCTGCTTTCAGCTTCTGGAAACACTCACAGGGAAATAAATAAGTCCAAAAATACGAGTAAAACATATTGTACCTCAAGGCTGGTTCTGTTGTCCCCTTCATCCATGTCTGGAGGTGCAGCAGGAACAAAGACAAAAACAAAGAGAAGACTGCGTTAAAGAGATGATCGCAGCTTCTGATCCAAACTCTTGAACAACACAAGGGGAACAACAGCTTTTTAACTTTATCATCCCTTTGTGTTGAGCAACAAAACCCAGCAGCGAAGTGCTGGGGGACTAGACTTCTCCCGAAGAAACTTCTCCACAGCCACGGGAATTTAGACAGAAACTCCCCGGGAGCCTCCACACGGTGTCACAGCCCGGTGGCACAGCGAGACCCATCGCCGCTCCCTAAGGAAAGCAAACACCGGAACGGCCCCGCGGGACGGGCACTGCCCGGGGACAGCACCGACACTGCCCGGGCAGGCACCGGGCACCGACCGCCGCTCACCCTCCTGGTCACCCCCCGGCTGGAGCCGGGTCACCCTCCCGGCCAGCCCTGGCTGCTCTGCCCGGCCCCGTTTCGGCAGGTTACAGCTCGGGACACGGCGAGCAAGAAAACAACCGGGCCTCCCGCCGGGCCTGGGGCACCGGCACCGGCCGGGGGCACCGCGCAGCTGCACAAGCCCGCCAGGCCCGGGTCCCGCCGCCGCGCTCCAGCGACCCC
>WAAG01034946.1:81215-96190 GCA_013390105.1 Tichodroma muraria | reverse complement strand
GGAGCGGGCGCTGTTGGGGTGTGCGGAGGCGGCAGCGCGGTGGGGCTGCTGTGGGTCGTGAGGGGGATTCGGGCCCGGCGCCGTTTGGGAGCCCTCGGTGTTTGCAGGGACCGGCTCCGCCTCCGCTGAGCCCCCCGGGTGCTCTCCGGGACTCGCTCCGGCTTCGCTAATTCCTCGGTGCCCGCGGGGACCGGCACCGTCTCTGTGAGCCCCCGGCTGCCCCTAAGGACCGGCCCGGCTCGCTGAGCCCCCGGTGCCCGGCATGGGGCTACTGACCCAGCTAGTCCGCGGGCTAGTGCGCGGCGCCGACCGCGTGTCGCCGTTCACCAGCAAGCGCGGCCCCCGGAGCCACAACAAGGGCCGCGGTGCCAAGAAGCTGGGCGTGCTCACCCGCAACAAGAAGTTCGTCCTCGTCAAGGAGATGGTGCCCGAGTTCGTCGTGCCCGACCTGACGGGCTTCAAACTGCGGCCCTACGTGTCGTACCGCGCCCCCGAGGGCTCCGAGCCGCCCATGACGGCCAAGCAGCTCTTCGATGAGCTGGTCGCTCCGCGCATCGAGAGGGACGTGAAGGACGGCACGTTCGACCCCAACAACCTGGAGAAGTACGGCTTCGAGCCCACGCAAGAGGGCAAGCTCTTCCAGCTCTTCCCCAAGAACTACGTGCGGTAGGGAGCGGACAGTGATACCGCCGGCCAACACGGGACAGGCTCTGTCACTGAACATTAAAGCAAATGCTTCTACCTTGTTCTTCTGTAATACCTGATTTAAATCCCGGGAGAAATCTTCGTTTTGGCTTCCCATCCTTGACTGTCAATTCCTCTGGGAGACAGTTGTGCTTGGGGAGCACAGCCCTCTCCGGGGTTCTAAGGGTGAGGGGTGCGTGACCTTTCTAAATACAAAGTGCTACAAAGTATAAGGATTAAACTTTAAGAATTAAATTAACGTTCACTTTGGGAGAAAGGAGACATGTTTAGTGGATGGTCTGTGAGCACTTAGTCTGTAATAAGGGCTGACAGATGAGCCCTTACGGTGGTGGTTAAAATCCCCACATTTTCAGGGCTGGGCAGGGCTGTGATAGCATGGGGGTGCTGCAGCCCCAAATCACAGAAGGATGAGTTGTGATCAGGGATCAGTTGCAGTGGGGATGGGGAAGGCACAGGTTTTCTAACTGAACTCCACATTTTTCACCTTCTGTGAAGCTGATCAGAACAAGTTACACACAAGTGGCTGTTTCCTGTCTTGGGTGCTGCTGCTGTTGACAGTGGTGGCTCTTCAGCCATTCCCTTCTGAGACTTGCTGTCCAGCCAGGGCACTTTGCAGGTGACTGGAGAGCAGGAGATCCTCTGCCCTTCCATGCCAATTCCAGCTTGACAACATCATTTGCCTCACATGCCGTGTCAAGGCAGATAATAACTGGGTTGCCTCATCTCTCCGAGCAAAGCAAGGCCTGGCCTAAAGCCTAAACCAGGCTGTTCCCAGTCGGTGACACTGCTCCAGCTTCACTGCCCTCAGGCTGTTCAGTAAAAGGCATTACAACCTTTAAAACAGAAGTCATCGGCAGATACAGGGACACACCCTCGGTTTTCCCAGGAAACTGGATTGGCCACTCTGACTCCCAAAGAATATTCACCCCTTGGAGCCTGAGCCATCCCAAGCCAGGGCAGAAGGTATTTTGATTTTTAAAATTCAAAACAACCAAAAAAAGATAAATCACTTATATTGGTTTTATTTTAGAAACGTCCAAAAATAGCATGTTTTTTTCTTTAGCAAAAGCTCTTGTTTTCATTACTAATATGAATCTTCATGTAACAGTGCTCCAGAATGTTTGCTAAAATACACATTCACCCTTGAGAAGGGGGTTTCAAAGCAGCAAAGTTCTCACCTGCTGCACCTCATTTAGTTGCAGCACCGTTACACAGAGACCTGTTGCTGGTGTTTCTTTCCCTCCAGACAACTTCTTCTTTAGGACCCTCAAAGACACACCATTCAAGCTAAAAGTTACTGATCTAGTTTAAGCTGGTTTTTTTGTTTCTAGGAATAGAGAAAATGTTCCAGAAAGGCTGTTTTGCTGATATTTCATAGTGAAAAAAAGAGAGCTAATGGAGCAACCATGAGAAATCCTGCAGCCATTCCTGGAGGTAGTTAGGGCAATGCTGTTAAGATTTTGGTATCTATACTTATTTTAAACTTTAAAAGATGTCAAGAAACACCACATAAACTTTTTGGAAGTTTTGATCTTAAAGCTGTTCACCTTTTAAAAACTGAGCTTGACTTTGGACCTAAACGTGGCTCTGTGGAGAGCAGAAAGCATGAGCTGGATACTGAGAGGCTATGGGGGGTGGTTGAGTGGCACTAAAACACGGTGGGGTCACTACAGGATTTATCTGAACCAGGGTGTGCTCAGCTGGGAATGATGGAGTCTGCAGTCAGGTGATGAGTCTGATGGAAAATGATGGAGAAGCACCAGGATCCTCACAAGGAGGATCCCACAGCACTTCCCATCTCACCAGGCAGTCTGCACTTCCTTCTGAACCAGAACTTCTGTTAAACATCACTGTGAGCACATTGCACTGTGGCTGGCCTGTCTGACTGAGCTCTTCTGCAGGGATACACCCATCACACAGCCAAGGGCTCAGGGGCTTTTCTGAGACATTCAGGAAACCTGATCACTTACTGGGTCTGCACAGCAGCACAGCCAAGTCTGGTTTGTGAGGGAAGGAGAACAGGCTTAACAGATCCACTGTGAAATGCAAACCAGCCTTGAAAGGATTCAGATCTGAGGTACAAAGCAGCAGCCTCTGAGAGAAGGGCTGTTCCACTTGGAACTAGGACATTAAGGGAAAAACTAAATAAACCTGTCCAGGCATGACCACAGGCCTCTAAGCAAAGGCTTGCCTCTGCTGAAAATAAACCACCAGGAGTTCCATCGGTGTTGGCCTTGAAGGACTCCCAAGTTCAGCAGTAAGATGGGAAAGCCCAGCAGAAGTTAGGGCATTAAGTTCAGCTGTCACTCTCAGGTCAGGAGTTTTCCTCCCTCTTCCCTTGGGACTGGTCAATGCAAACTTTCAGCTGTTCTTTCGGATGGAGATCTAGGACTTGGCACATCTGGAGGGGTCACTAGGCTCATCTCCCACTTCCAGACATGGAGGATGTTGTCATAGAAAGAACAAGTGGCTACAATGCTCATTTCTTTGGGGCTGTCTGGAGACCTGGCTGAGTCACTGCTTCTGTCCAGGCCCATTCCATTGGGTCTCTTGGCTCCTGAGTCAGAGCCGCTGGCTGACCCCAGATTTGCCCCTTGGGCAGGCAAATCTAAACTTCCCTTTAAACCAGAGCCCCTGACCAATCCAGGATCCCCAGCCAGCTTTGGTCCTGCCCCTTCTGTGAGTGCTGCAGCAGGGCTTTCACCCTCCTCATCCAGGATTACATCAAAAGTAGCTGTAGGAGACTCATAAATTATCTTCAGGTTCTGGACCTGCAAATTCAGCCTCTCATCTCCTTGCCCTGATGCTCCCACAAGCTCCTCCAAAGGCTGGCATGCAGCAGCGAAGTCCTGGCTTGCAGGCAAGGAATCCCTTGGACACAGCCTTGACCAGTCAGCCCCATAGGCCAAGGAATTGTGCAGGACGTAGGATGACAGGATGATACATTCCTCTGTGTTTTCAGCTTAAAAAAAAATTAAAAAAAAGATAAATGAAATTACTTAGAAACCAAGTTGTATGCTGTGGCAGAGTGCTCAGCAGCTATTTGAGCACTGGCTGTGTCTCATGGGAAGAGTTCTCTGGTTATTGCCTTCTTCACCACAGAGTGAAGCATTCCAGAAGGAATGAGGTACTCAACATTTTTCAGCCACCTCTCAATGGCCTTGATTCTTCTTGGGTCAGTAGCAGAGGAGAAGAGGGTTTAACATGCATGAGGTTTAAGAGCATCTTTATTCAAAATGCCTACAGAGGCTCAAGACAGACAAGACTGATCACACCACAACCTTCACTGAGCCATGAACACACCTGGGGGTTGTCCTGGTTATTAATACAGATGTTCTTCCTGTCAGCTTTCAGCATTTGACTCTGACAGTAAGTGGACATCAAGTTCCTCCCTTCCCCACACAGGAGAAATGCCATCCTCGTTTCCTAAGCTGTGGATCTGCCTAAGGTCTGGAGAAACCCAGTCCGACCCTCTGTCAGACTGCATTTGTGAATGCAAACGGCTTTACCATGGAAGTACCTCGTGATTCACATGAAGGGCTTATTCATGTTATTCTGGATTAACCAGGCTGCAAAGCACTTCCTTCCTGAGGCAATAGCTGATCCCCCAGCAGGTCAGTGACCCCTCCCAGCAGGAAAGCACCACCTGACAGTCAGAAGCACCTCTGTGAACCATCACAATGAACACAAACCCAGAATGGTTGTGCCCTCACACCAAGCACAAAGGCTTTCCTCCTGTGAAAAGAAGTTGTGAGAGATTTACACACACTGACAGGGCCTTGGCACAACCAAGCCAGCCAACAGAGTGCGCAGATGTGGAAAAGTTGCAAGTTACCTCAAATTGGAACAGAAGTCTCTGGCTATTAACACCATCTCAATCCTTCCAGCAAGAGCTGGAGCTCCCCGTTAACCTGGAGGAAGCGAAGAAGAGCAGCAGAGCCGCCCCAGAGCACCTCTGTTCCCCGGACACTCACCCAGGCTTCCGCGGCAGTCGAGGATCTTGAAGCCACTCTGCATGCAGGCTGCCAAGAGCACGAAATCACACGTGGGGTGCCACTTCAGCCTCCACACCCCACCTTCCACGTGGGTGTCAGCCAGTGGCTGCCGCATGTTCCTGGTGTCCCACAGCAGCACGTGCTCGTCATAGCTGGGGACACACCACAAACAGGCAGAAAAGCAACACAGCTGAGTCAGGGCACAGAAGAAAGGTAGGAAAAGCCCATGTGCTCTGCACCACACGGAATTTCTGAAGAGGCGGCAGCGCATTCAGGTAACAGAGGAGGTTGGTCACACCAGGGGAGAGCAGCTGGAAGGGACTCACCTGCCTGTGGCCAGGAGATTCTCGCGGTGGGGACTGCACTGAATGCTGCACACACCCATGGAATGCCTGCAGAGGGAAGAGACAGCAATTCGAGAAAGGCTTCTTCCTTGAATTTCATGGATTTTGAGTCCACGTTATTTCATCAAGGTGTCTCAGGAGAGGTAGGCTCAAAATTTCAGTCCAGTGACCCACCCAAGCAGAGTGCCATCTACACAGTCCAACAGTCTTCCCAGGGACAAAACTTCTACTCACACCATCTCAGCACAAGTATTTTCTAGTAATATCTACCCCATAAACTGCTGCTCAAATCCCTAAGAATTCCAGCAGAACAACTCCATTCCCAGGAGACTTTATTCCCAAAATTAATATTTCCGTAGCAATAGTCCCCAGTGTAAGTTTACATACAGAATTCCACTGGAGAGCTGTGTATGTTGGTTTAACCGTTTTTAAGTAGGATAGAAAAGAAATCACTCCAAATAACTACCCAGTGAAGAACAAAATATTTTCTAAAAAATATTCCATAATATATCCAAATTTAACACACACAAAAATTGCCAAAATGAAAGCATAAGTCAGAATTGTTTTTCAGAAACTACCATCCTCTTCACATGTTGAAGTCAGCACTTGGTTTATCATGTTAAAGGACATAGAGAAGAAAGTTTCAACGTGAAATTGTTCTGATGAAAGAAACAAATAGATGCCTCCATTTCCCAAAGGAGGCAGAACCAGGATCCACTATCACTGCACATCTTTGAATCCAGTGGCTTGGGAAGGGGCAGGGCAGCAGCGGGTGTTCCCACCCCACTGCTGGAGGGCTGGGCAGGGACAGATCTCACTTACCTCCTGCTGGTGAAGACTGGAGCCTCCGGACTGCACCTGGTGTCCCAGCCCTTGAGCAGGCTGTCATCCCCTCCTGCCCAGGGACAAAACACTGTGACCCTCAGCACCAGCCCTGAGCATGGGGCAAAGCAGTGCCAAGAGCCTGCAGTCTCCTCCCGAGGAGCAGCACCCATCTCTGCTCTGTGTGACAGGGACAGGAGCCAGGAAATGGCTGGAGCTGGGCCAGGGCAGGCTCAGGCTGCAGATCAGGGAAAGGTTCTTCCCCAGAGGGCAGAGGGCACTGCCCAGGCTCCCCAGGGAATGGGCACGGCCCCGAGGCTGCCAGAGCTCCAGGAGCTCCAGGACAGCGCTGCCAGGGGTGCCCGGGGGGGGTTGTTGGGGTGGCTGGGCAGGGCCAGGGGCTGCACTGGATGATCCTGGGGGTCCCTTCCTGCTCAGGGCAGTCTGTGACACAGAGCTGATGCTTTCCAGCCCTGGGATCTCACAGAATTTAACAGATACACCAAAAATCACATTGAAGCTCCCAATACCCATCACCACAGAAAACACATGTGGTATCAGTATGGTAAGAAAAGTCTTTATGACTTCTAAGTTTTTTTCTTACCACTTGGGTAAGAAAAAAAACTAGAAGTCATAAAGACTGGACTCAAAAAGCTCTCTGGCTCTTTGCATACTGCAGGAGAATATATTCTTTTTTGCCAATAACTACCCAAGGTACAGTTTTCAGGGTACAGCTTCTCCTAATTAATTCCAAGCACTTTCCACCATCAAGAAAAGAAGCCTTTCATCCCTTTCATCCCTAACCAGAGGCCCCAGGTCTTTCAAGAGGTGATGCAAGCTGCACACCCAACCCTGGAAAGTAAAAACCCAAGGAACACATCCCTAAACAATGGACCCCCTCCCCAAAAGCCCTCAAGGAGATTCCTAGCCCATACAAACCTGAATACACGATATCAGTGTCCCAGTAATTAAAAGCAGCAATCCAGGCCTCAAATTTGTGAGCTTCCCACTGGTTCAGGACATGCACAGAAGGAGCAGATTCATCTATGGAGAAAAGATTCAGCTTCCCCTCTGAATCACTGCTGATCACTCTTAAAGGACATCCACTACAGCAGGGTACACAAAAAACATTGGGAATTACTGCAATAATCAAATATTTTGATTCAACACTGACAGAGACTGGCAGCATGGTGGCAGGAATGACACATTCATATAATTCTTTTCAGCTTCAGCCTTCTCAGCTTCATCTTAAAATAACCTGTCCCAGTGACCGCCACTCCCTGCTCTCATGGGGAGCAACTACTCACAACCATATCATGGCTCTTGTCTTTCTCAGAGATGCAAAACTTGACTTCTCATATGCTTCACATTACATCAATAAACAAATTCCATGTGAAGAGGGTCCTTTTGTTTTTCTCCAAGTCAGACTGACAATGCCCTTTCAGAGCCTCTTCCTTCTTCTGGAGTACAAAGAGATGTTTTATTTTCTTGCTATCACTGAAACTAAAAACACTGTCTGATCCTGACCTTTCCTGCTCTCTTCCTGTGCCACAGTACAGTTACAGTTTCTAGACACAATGACCTTGGAGCACTGACAAATGTTTTGCAATTCCCAGTGCACAGATTTTCTGGCATTCTGACATGAACTAGGTCCCTTCTGTTTGGTTACCTACAACTGCAGGCACTGCTTTTGTGGCCTGGGGCCTCTTTCCAGTCCTGTATCAAATGATTCAACTCACTGAATCTCCCAGATTCCTACATAAGAGATACAGGACCACCCCCTTCCTGCAGAGATGTGAACAACGTACATTTGGCTTCTAGGAGAATTTATTGGTCTCTCAAGTGAATATGACAGGTTTAAAGGGGCATTTCATTATGGCAACAATCATTTATCATGAAGGACAGAGACAAAAAAGGAATGGAAGAAGGAAGTCTAACTGGAAATTCTACTCATTAAACAGCACATGGAGAAACAGCTTTAATTAGCAAATTTGCTCTGCAGCTTTAGGCAATGACTGCCTGATCCCCCTGGTTTCCAGCCTCACACCAAAGGCACCACTCCTCATCTGCACCTACAGCACCTACAGAATGCATTAACCCCCCCTTCTTTCAAGGTACAGCTATTTCAGTTAATTTCATGCAGCAATGCTGTTTCTGAAATCTCATGCATGAGCACTTGAGAGAAGGAGAAGTCACTTCCAAACCAATTCTCTCCTGTTTCTCACTAACCCATGATTAAACTTCCTACATGTGCTATTATTAGCAGTTCTTAAGGAGAACTTCACACTAAAATTTCAGCTGTTCTAAGAGCAGAGTTGGAATCAGCATTTGCATCCCATTCTGGTCTTTCCTTTTAACAAAGGCAGCAGAGGACACATCCCTGGCTCACCTGCTGCCATTCCCCAGAGCACAACCTCCCATTTGTTGTTGGTTTAGTCTCTCCTTCTGTTCCAGTGGCCACAGTGTTTGTGTTCCTGTTACCTTTGCTCTGGAAGCAGCAACTTCCAGAGCAGGGCCAGGGAGACAGCTGGGATCAAGAAAGTCAAAACCACTAAAGACTCCTTCAAACAAGTCCTCAACATCTCCTGAAAGTTGTCCCACACACCCTGGCCTCCAGCCCTAGCCTCCATCTCCCATCCTCACCATTGCTCTCGTCCGGTGGACCAGTCCAGGGACAAGGCCAGTCGCTGTGCCCCGAGATCCACCCTGAAGCGTGGCTCCAACATGCAGCTGTTCTTCTACTGGAAACAAAAGGAATGGATTAAGACTGGGAAAATAGGCACATAACGACAGGTGCAGTGCTTCCCACAGGAGGTTTTCCAGAGACTGATGAGCAAATGAGGGTCCCACACTAAAGAAGCAATGAAATGGCCCCCAGGACTGTACAGTTGCCCAGTGCTGGGCTGAGGGGCAAACGTGCACACACGGGATCCCACTCTTCTGCTTCTCATCTCTCACCAAACCTCCCTTTAACTCTGCTTCTTCTCAGGGAGCAATGAAGCACAGCAGAAGTGATGACCTGACTGCTGAATTCCCTTACAGACTGGCCTCTGCTTTCTTTGCTCTGTGAGAATGGCTCTGATCACCCTCTTCTATCACCACTGAAAGAAACCCCACTCCAAAAATCCTCCCTGCTTTTACCAGCTTTGCACCTTCTGTTGTTTCCCAGTTAGGCCATACTTGTTTCCAGCGTTTGCTTCTGCCCTCCTCCTGCCTCTCCACCCTGACTTTGCAGGTGGGTAGAGCCCAGCCCAACTCTCTGATGCCATGAACAAATTCATAGAATTTATGACAAACATTATCAGAAGACAAAAGAAGCATTTAAAAAGCTAAGCACACTGAGGAAGCCATGGAAACCACCCAGCTTTCCTGCAAGCCTATGCACTCTACTAATAAATGTAGAGATGTATCAAACATGGGTTAAAACCAGCTTCAGCAGCAGCAGGCATTGCATCCACCCACCTCACTTCCAGTCAGGTGGCAAAATTCCACAGCGCCTGTGGAGTTTGCGATGCCAACCATGGGATGTTCTGCAACAGGAATGTGGCACCTAAAAGATCAAATTAAACGAGTCTCCAGTGTCCATCTTCCTTGTATTTTAGGAAGAGAGCAAAGCCATAACTTTCATTCCAACATGCACAAGAAGGTATGTGACCAAAAAAATCTCACATTAAGAAAATCTAAGGCTCCTCAAGTTCCCACACGCCTGCGAGGAAGAGATTCTCTACAGGGGAGATCTACTACATGTTATTATATAAATAAATGAGGTACAAAGTCATGACCAGCCAAGTGAGCAGAAAGTATAAAACAGAAACAAACCGGAACAAACCGGAAAGTATTTCTCTCCAAGAAGTCAGGAACTGTTCCATTAGTAACTACTGCTGTTGCTGCCATGCCAAAAAAGGATCATCGGAGGAGCAGAGCACGCTGCTGTGGCACCGAGCCTGGCCGGGCCAGCCTTACCATTTGATGTCCAGGATGGCGGCCGTGTCGATGCGCTGGATCTCGGTCAGCGGGATGTACGGCTGCTCCTCGTTGTAGTGGTACAGGTAGAGCCGCCCCGTCCGGTCACAGGCCCCACTGCTCCCTCGGGAATCGCTCTGTGGCAAACAGGAAAAAACGGGCAAGCTCAGCCACGCTTCTGCCTCCGCACCCGAGATCCTGCTAGGAGCGAGGAGCAGGGCTGAAACTCCCACTTGTCCATTCCCAGCCCTGAGGGATGGAAGTCCCCATTGGGGCCAGCCACGCTCACCAGAGGGGTCTCTCTGCACCCCCCCGAGCCACCCCAGCCGGGACAAGGCGCGGCCCCGCCGCGGGGACCTGCAGGACCAGGGATGGGGATGGGGCTCGCCCCGGAGTGGGGCCAGGCGGGGATGGGGGCTCGCCCTGGTGCGGTGTCAGCCAGGGATGGGGCTGGGACTCGCCCCGGAGCGGTATCGGGCAGAGATGGGGATGGGAGTTCGCCCCGAAACGGGGCCGGCCGGGCGGGGATGGGGACGTGGACTCGCCCCGGAGCGGGGCCGGGCTCACCTGGTCGGGCGGGCGCAGGTGGTAGGTGCCGCAGGCCAGGATGCTGTGCCAGCCCTCCACCGGGCACCACTCCACCGCGTCCGCGCTGAACTCCGTGTCCACCACCTGCAGCGTGCGCGTCCTGCACGGCGCGGCCATCGCGGGCCGGGCCCTGCTGCGCCGCCGGGGCGGCTCCCAGGAGGCTCCGGGGAGGCGGGGCCGCCGCCCGTCTGCTTCCCGGTCAGGGCGGGCCCGGGGCGGAGCTGCCCCGCGGAGCCGCCTCTTCCCCCGGCCGGGCCGTCCGCGCACGCCGGGCTCCAGCCGGGCTCCGGGGGTTCCGCTCGCCTGTCCGCGCTCCCGCCCAACGCGTCCTCCCCGAGGGAAGAGGCTGCGGCTCCAGCGGCCCCCGGTAAGGGACCCCTGCCCTGAACCCGGCAGCTGCTGACGAGAGAAAACCGGGATCAGCCCTCCCTCGGCATCCTCCCGGCGCCTCGCTAAGAGACCTTCCCCACCGCGGCACTCCCCGAGGAGATACGGGCTGGCGCCGCTGTCCCTGAGCAGAAGCTGTTCCGGACCTCGGAGCGATCCTGGTCCCCGCCCTGGGCCTTTCCCTTTCCCAGTCGGAGGGCGGGTGCTGCACACTCGGGATGCACCCGCAGCCACTCCCGGCGCGGTGCTGCTGCCTGCGCCCCCGTCCTCTCCTGGAGCCTGGATTGCCGCTGTTCCCTTGGCGGAAATCCTGCAGACCCAAAGGTCTCATTGCCGAGTGAAATCAGCCAAGGCCTGGCCGTTTGGTGTTTTCCCATAACCAACCCTATATTTATTGATACTGAATTTCATCTCCTACTCTCTCATAACATCCTTCTGCAATTCACTCAGCCTTTATTATATTATTATTACACTGAATAACCTCATCAGTGGATGTTGTCAGTTTCATTATACATTAGCTTCTTTCTAAGTTTTTGTTTTATATATTGGGCATCCAGCTGTTTACTTCCCACCACCAAAAAAACCCTTCCTTCTACTCTTCCTTTCCTGTCTTTTAAACAGTTGTTTGTCTGTGTGACAACATTTCCCTTTTTGACCAGCAGCTCTTTTTCCTTAAGTACTTGAGCGAAGTCATCATTAAATGCAGTTCAGACTGTCCCAACCAAATGCCCTTTTCCCTGCTTGTTGATGCCTGGAATTGAAGCAATTCCAGTGAAGTTTTGAAGCATGATTTCCCTGTACAAAACCCACAATGACTCCTCCTCGGTATTCAGCCATTGGTGCTGCATCACAGCATCCGTGAATTTGTGAAGTGCAGGTGGATGTAGTTTGAAATTCCTTCCAGAAGCTTCTGTAACATTTGCTGTGACATTGTACCAAGGGAGAGGTCACCATCCCAGCTGGAATCTCAGCTTGTTCATCCCTGAGCTCCCTCAGAGCCGTAGGTGGCACCGTCTGGCCCTGGCAGCAACTTGCTTCTCATTTCAGCTGAACTTTAATCTCTCCTAAAAGCACTTATGTTCTGAACAGATTCTCTGTGGAGCTCTCCATATGGAAGTATTCCTGTGTGAACTCCACCAGCTCTTTCACAGGGAACACATATGCAAACAATCCACTGGATTTTCTTTTGCTGAGACTTTCATCTTTAGGTCAGCCCTTCCCTTTGCTGTGCATCAGTCTCTGCTGACTCCAGCAGTCCCCCTGCTCCTGATTTTTGCAAAACTACTCATGCAAGTTTTATGACTTGAACATTCTTCATATTCCATTTTTCTTTGCATTATTTTGCTGGGTTGGTTTGTTTGCTTGCTTGTTCTACATTTCACCTGCCAAACATTATTCTTTCCATCTCACGTTTGGACACAAGTTCAGTTTACGAAGGATTTCTTCTTACTCTGAGTATCCCACGTGCTCCCATTTAATCACACCAGCCTCCTTTTGCTCTGTGCTGTTTCTGCTGGGTGGTGAAACTTTGCTCCTGGCCCATGTGGTGTCTTACACCATCTCCATTACTCCCATAAGCATTTCAGTCTTTCAGCTGCTCCTTTTACCATGAGTTTCATTTAAAATTAAGTCACAGAGGAAAATTAAGACTATAACCTGATGGTGTGTTCAAGGTGCAAGTATCAAAACACCAGGCCCTGCGATCCACTGTATTTCGTATTTTGTATTCCTTCAGCAAGCCAGGATTTCCAGTTGTTTTCTGCATGTTGGGATTGGTGATATCATCCTACCTGGATAGGAAGGAGCACCTGGAAGGTACCTGTATCAACATTTCATGGTGTGTTCACAGGGGGTGTACAGCCCTTTGTTACAGCCAGCATCAGGAATGCTGCAGCCTCCTGACCTGAGCTGGATTTACCAGATTTCCCTGCAGGAAGCCACTTGGATGAACATCTCCATCAGGCAGAAGGCCTTGGAAAACCAGTTCTTTATCAGAACTGTCCAGGTCTGCTCCCAAATAAATTACTCCAATCCTGTGTTTTTAAATACTTTCCATATAGAGACATTCCTCCCAGCCTGTGCTCTCTGTGGGTAAGGAGGGCCTGTACAAGAGCTCCATCCTCTGGGATGGCTTGGGCAGCTGCCACCTTCAGGTTCCTTTCTGACCCTCCTTACTGAGAGGGAAGCTCTCTGTACATACCAAGATGTGCCAGAATCATTGATCACACAGCCTCCCCCACCAGCAGGCAGGGATGTGTTTACTGCAGTCCCCAAGACCTTTCCAAGAGTCAGAATCCCCGCAGCCACTTCTGTCCTCTGGCACAAGGACAGCCTAGAGTCAGAGATGACGCACCCAGGTCAGACCTGTTACCTCCCTGAGCCTTTGCAGGATGTCTGGGCAGGATGTCTTGGGTTGGTCTCACAGGCCTTTCACCCTGTGAGCATCTCCCCACCTGCTGTACCCCATCCTCCCAGCCCCTTCCCTCCTACATTCCATGGGATCAGGATTTCCCCAAGCACCCCCCATCCTGGCTTTGTCTGGCCCTTCCGAGTCCCACCTTTCCCTCATTCCCTCAGAGAAATTTCCCCATTGCTCTACCAGGCCTTGGTCTGCAGCCTGTCCTTGTTCTCACAGCAGCACGACAAACATCAGCACCAACTTTTCCCTGCTTGGTGCTGCTCAAGTGTTTAAGGGCTCGAAGACTGCACTTTCTTTTGATAAACATGATTCTTGGTAATAAAAAGGAAAACTGGCAGAACAAGTAGCAGCCTTTTAAACAGGCAAGGAAAAAAAATAAATACTTCTGCCCTATTCAACAGATTACACCAAATAATAAAATATTCCTTATCTCCCATTTTGTATTAATCAAAAACTGTGCATTTCATTTCAAGGAAAGAATTAATGTTTCCTTTAAAAAAGATTATGCATTACAGGAAAATTTGATTGGGTCCTGCTTGGTTTTTTCATACTGAAGGGCATTTTGGGCTGCCTGAACAGAAAAGTTACAGTACAACCGTGGTTTAAGAGTGGCAACTCGACCAAGTGCCTTCAAGTGAACTTCCAGCAGGAAGTTTCAGAAGTTCTTTACTATTTCCCAAGATGCTTAAAGCCAAAGGATGAAAACCCACCCAAATGTTAATAATTCAGAACTTCCTGTGCAGATATTAGAAACAGAATATAATATTGGAAGTCCACAGCAGATCAATTTTTCTAACAAATTGAATACAAGCAAGACCAACATTGCAACATGAAGTAGGCAAAGTGAATCCTGATTGAAAAATCAAAATTCTAAATGGCTTTTACAAAAAAATTTTCACTAAGCACTCCAAGAAAAAGGCTCTGCATTAAGCACTCAGCAGCTCACATTCTTCTACTGTGAAGCAAGACTAACACCTGGCACTAAATTATCCATTTAGTTCTTCAGGAAACTCAACTCATGTTTCTTACACTTCTAAGGCAAAAATGAAAAGAAAATGGTTATTCATTAAAAGAAAAATAGGCATGTGCTCTGCAAGGGAAATCCTCCTCCCATACTACTCTTACTCATTACTACATTAAAAAAAAAAATCAAAAAGTGATTCTTGGATTGACAACTCTTAAAAAAGTGAATAAATAATTTAAATTATCCAATAATAGCTATTTAAACATCTCTGCACATGACTGGAGTGTTTGCTACACTACAGGGAAGCCACGAGAGCAACCACTTCCACACACAGCTGCTACCTGAGCTCCCCTACCACTGCCTCCTGTACAAGGGCTTTGGAACAGAACGCTGATCCAGTTTCCTGAAAATCCTGGCTGCTCCAAGGCCCATCTCCAGCAGCCTCTCCGAGGAAGCCCTGGCTGCAGTGCCTGGACACTGATCCCAGAGGGTCCCTACGCCCCACGCCAGCTCCTGGGGCACTGCTGCTGCCCTCAGGGACTTCCAGCACGCAGAGGTAACTGAGCTCTGAAGGCAGCTGGGAGGGAAGGGGAAAAAGCCAGAGAGCAGACATGGATTCATTCCAACCTTTACTTTGTTTGCTCTTTTTTTGTTTGTATTTTTTTTTAAATAGAGCTTCCATGCAGAGTTCTCCAGAGTAAGTGCTGATGCCGGAGCCTGCCCCGCTGGCCTTGGCACTGCCACGGACAATTCTGCCACATGGGAGGAAAAGCTTTTGCTACATGACT